>JADRCC010579549.1:0-13925 GCA_019843855.1 Hylomyscus alleni
GATACACAGTAGGTTCATGTTGGTTCAGTTGTAGGTAAGTGACTGGGCATGGCATAGATTCCAGAATTTTGGTTATGTGTTCACAGCAGGTGCCATCTGAATCCTTATGGTGAGTGGTCAAGTGTTGTCTTCATTCCTCTTGTTTTTCATAAGTTCGAGGTTTGGATAAACAACACAGGTTTATATAATGTGTTTCCATTTTTGCTCCCCTTTGTATTTTTCTTTGAAATGGCTATGATTTTAATTATTGTTTTTTTTTGGCTGCTATTATTTTCTAGGAGAATACCAGAGAAGCAAACTGTCCTCATCACATTTTATCAGAAAATCACAATGGCAAAGCAACATGTAACCCTGTTAACACTGGGCACATGAGTAACTGGTTTATTTTGCCAGTTTTGTGTATTATAAATAGCAAGTATTCTCTTTGAAATTAATGAACTCACTATAATTATCTGTAACTCTGGTTCACAAGTCACCACTTTTTGCTGTGAGCTTGGAGAGAGATAGCTATTCTGTAATATATAGCATGTTTCATTAAAATGTTTTCCCTACATGTTACTCAGCCCAGAGCTCCTGTAAAGTTACAACTAACAACATTAGATCATTCAGACAAATGAACAAAAAAA
The DNA here is from genome assembly GCA_019843855.1 of Hylomyscus alleni. NCBI lineage: Eukaryota > Metazoa > Chordata > Mammalia > Rodentia > Muridae > Hylomyscus > Hylomyscus alleni. The sequence continues at coordinate 627 of JADRCC010579549.1, forward strand.
TGTGCACATATTGAATATTGTGTGTATCTCAATAATGATCACAGGAATTTTTTTTCTAAGGCATTGAAAATGTTCTCAACTGACTGAGTTAAAAATATTGTTAGATCAACTTGGACCTAATTGATTGATTGAAAATAATTGCATGTTTTATTGCTTTATTTGTTTTAAATGAAAGTATAATTCACACTCTGTAGTAGAATCTCATCTGATACTCCTAACTCTCCAACAAGAGGTGCTCTGAGAAAAGGCAGAGAGAGAGATGAGAAGAAACAAAAGAAGGAAGCAAGGGCAGTGTAACAGGCGAGATGTCATCAAAGAGGTGTGCTGCTTTCTTAAACTGTTGTGGACAGACAGAGCAGAAACTCAACTGAGCTGTACAAAGAAGAAGGAAATTAAACTACTGCAAGATAATTGATCTGTTTTCCTGACTTCAGCATGGCTCAGCATCACCATGGTACTGCCTAAACTTTGAGCCGAGTGGTGTTCTACAGTAAAAAAATTCTCAAGAATTTTAAGTAAGTTCCTTAGGAGACTCCATTTTACAAGGTGTCTTAGGTATCCCACTTTTCTTTTTAAAAATAATGCTTTTCCAGGTACTTTCTCATATATTGGGTCCTACTCATAGAAAACAGCTGTATTTCGAAAGCATATATACCTAAGATATTATTATCTATTGTTATAATTGTAAGAATCAACTCACCCTACTTGTATGACAGTAAAAATCAATAATTTCCAGGTTCTAAGAATGAAATATTATGCCATTTTTATCTGAAGTTTTCTATTCATAATTGAAGAGAATAGATGACCAAAACATTCAAAATATATCACATTTGCTAAAGAAGAAATACTGGAGATAGAAGCAGACAATAAGAATAGGGGAAGAAGGAGACAGTGGAAAGCATAGAGGCTAAGCATGAGCAAACTCAAGGTCAGTATGAACAGAATGTCTGTAAGAAAACCTGTGGGTTTACATGATAATATATAATTTTAATTTAATTAACTAAAAATATACCACTTCATGATTAAATTCTCTGTCATTCATGCTACATGAATGTCTGAGCAGGACAATATTCTTTTTCTAGATGGTAAGACCCTGTAGGAATGTCACCTGTCTTGAGATGCTTCAGAGAACTGGGGCCTCTTGATTCTCCCTACAAGTCTATGTATCTCAAGCCTCGTTTGTCTTGTTGCTCATACAGTGAAATATTGTCCATTCATAGATAAGCCTTTTTGAGGTTCATTCTCACCACAAGCCATATTACATCCATATCATTTAAACTCAAGTTGGCTTTCACCATTACCACATTTACTACCAGAGGACCCAGCTATACTACTCCTGGGCATATAACCAGAAGATGGTCCAACATGTAGTAAGGACACATGCTCCACTATGTTCATAGCAACGTTATTTATAATAACCAGAAACTGAAAACAACCCAAATGTCCCTCAACAGAGCAATGGATACAGAAAATGTGCTATATCTACACAATGGGGTACCATTCAGATATTTAAAAATGTGAATTTATAAAATTCTTAGGGAAATGGATGGATCTGGAGAATATTATCCTGAGTAAGGTAACCCAATCACAAAAGAACACACATGGCATACATTCTCTGATAAGTGGATATTAGACTAGAAGCTCAGAATACTCAAAATACAATCCACAAATCACAAGAAACTCAAGAAGGAAGACCAAAGTGTGGATGCATTGTTCCTTCTTAGAAGGGGGAACAAAATACCCATCTAAGGAGTTGCAGAAATAAACTATGGAGCGGAAACTGAAGGAAGGACAATCCAGAGACTGTTACACCTGGGAATCCTTTCCATATTCAATTATCAAAACCAAATACTCTTGTGGATGCCAGCAAGTGCTGGCTGACAGGAGCCTGATATAGCTGTCTCCTGAGAGGCTCCACCAGTGCCTGACTAATACAGAAGTAGAGACTCACAACCATCCATTGGACTGAACATAGAGTTCCCAATGAAGGACCTAGGGAAAGGATCCAAGGAGAGGAAGGATTTGCAGCCCCTTAGGACAAACAACAATATGAACTAACTAGTGCCCTCAGAGCTCCCAGGGACTAAACCATCAACCAAAGAGTACACATGATGAGAATCATGGCTCCAGCAGTATATGTATATCAGAAGATGGCCTAGTTAGTCATCAGTGGGATGAAAGGCCCTTGGTCCTGTGAAGGTTTATTCCCCAGTGTAGGGAAATGCCAGAGCCAGGAAGTGGGAGAGGGTGGGTTGGTGAGCAGGGGGAAGGGGGAGGAAATAGGGTTTGTTTTTTGTTTTTGTTTTTGTTTTTGATATTTTTTCGGAGGGGTAACCAGTAGAGGAGATATCATTTGAAGTGTATAAAAAGAAATTATCTAATAAAAGATATAAAATAATTATAAAAAGAAAAAAAGAATTTTATATGCTACTATTTTCTGACATGTTTTTTCACATGAAACAGACTTACTTTCTGGCCCAGCTTCTTGGACCCCTGCAGTACAGACATACTTCAGATTAAGCTCTGGGCCTTCTAATTTTTCTTTATTTCTCCAAACTTTAGTAGAGAATCACAAAATGAGATGAAATCAAACATCAAAGAAGTAAAAGAAGTGGCTGACAAATTCATACCCTCATTATTAAATTATTCTGGGAGAAAACTTTAGAAAATAAGGAGGAGAGACAAAGACTACCAACAGACTAATTATTACCTACATGTGATTGGATTGGTAGCTGAAACTAGAGAAGGTATTTGACTTTACAAAATGTCACTAATTAGCAAGAGGTAATTTTGTGTTCATATAGTTTCATTTTACTCATAGAAATGTGTTGTCTCTAAAATTCACACTCCCATTCCCTCACATATAGGAGACATTCAAAACACAATTGTTCAATTAATGTGTATCACTATATTTGAGATATCACCAGAGATCACCTCAAACCTACTAACTCATAATTTTGAAGTAATTGACAGCAAAATATGCTAGTGAGGTTGAGGTGTCATGAGGTTCTCCATGCTGCTGTCAGGGAAGAGAAATACAGCATTTTTGGAAGACCATTCAGGATCTTCTCCCACAGGAAGAAGCCAACCTTAAGTGAGAGGTCATGCTTCTTAATATTTATCTGCACATGTTTGTGCTTCTACTCATCGTAGGGGAAGCCAATTATATGTAGATGTAGGGAGTTAATTTGCTAATTAACTTCTTTATGGTTTTTTGGTCAATCTAGGGTTGTTCTGAAATAGTCTATGAAAACCATTTAAGTGTTCTCCCAAATAAAGCTGTTATTCCCAAGAGACTTAAGAACATTAAAAAGTTAGTGTTTATCACAAATGATAAATGACCACATTTTAGATTTCATGGAGTTGTGCACACTATCTTCTCAGAAGGACTGTGTGACAGATTAGTTTCCTCCTGATCCTATGGAACTGTGAAATACTGAAATGATATCTTTGCCAATTCTGTTAGTGTTCTCATCTCTGCCACTCTGATTCACATGCTGCTACTAGTCAGGTTGAATGAGCTGAGAGCTACAGGGTAGATGCTGTGGATGCACCTCTGTCTCACCATAATGTTATGATCTCAGTTTAGTTTTATAAAAAGAGAAATGAAGGCAGGCTGGGTATAAGAGTAGATGCTCATGACACTACTAATGTTCCTTTAATATATACATATTAAAGAATATAAATATAGAATATCACTGTGTACACTATTTGTCAGTGTGTGTGTGTGTGTGTGTGTGTGTGTGTGTGTGTGTTGTTTGGGAACATATATTAAAGAAAGTGTTTGCAGCCCCATAGGATGAACAACAATATGAAATAACCAGTACCCCCAGAGCTCCCAGGGACTAAACCACCAACCAAAGAGTATACATGGTGGGACTCATGGCTCCAGCTGCATATGTAGTAGAGGATGGCCTTGTTGATCATCAATGGGAGGAGAGGCCCTTGGTCCTGTGAAGGCTCTATGTGCCCCAGTGTAAGGGAATGCCAGGGCCAGGAAGTGGGAGAGGGTGGGTTGGTGAAGAGGGGGATTAGGGAGGGAACAGGGTTTTTTTTTTCAGAGGGGAAACCATGAAAGGGGAGAACACTTGAAATGTAAATAAAGAAAATATCTATTAAAATAAATAAATTAATTTAAAAATTTTTAAAAGAGGGAATAAAAAGATAGTGTGTGACTAGCTTTTGGGGGAATTCTAGGTAAGGTGGAGAAACTGAGTGGGAACTTCCATTTCTGTGGAAGATACATCTATGCAAAGGGAGAAAAACTATGAATCTGCTAAGTGTGTGAACAAGAAAGCATCATGGAGATGGAAAGACAAAAGTGTGTAATGAGACTCCAGGTGCACTTAGAAATGTAAGAGAAAATAGTGTGTTCAATTCTGCGCATTGAGAAACACAAGAGGGAATGCTGTGTGTTTCTTTAGCTGCATTCATAAGACTGGGAGAAAAGAGAGGAACAATAGACATAATCAAGATTTGAATTTTTTTTCTAACCACAACTAATATAATCATTGTTTAGTCTGATTTTGTTAGTTTATGTGAGTTAATCTCTCCAAATGTTGTACCATACCACAATCTCAACCTTTTCCCCATAGGTTCCCTGAGCTTTTATTGTTTCGGTGAACTTTGGACAAAAATAAATGTAGGACCAGTTTTAGATTGCCCAAACCAATGTTTGTTAGGTCATAGAGACTAACCATATAGAACATTTTAGGTAACAAACAGGGGTGCTTGAACAAATGTCTCTGACAGAATCAAGATAGTTTTAAAAAAACCTGACTCATTAAATTCAATTAGTATAGAGTGATTTAATTCTAAGAAAGAAAGGAACCTCTGTGGGTATGTGAGGCCAAACAAAGTTAGAAATCAGAAAACTATCTTTTTTTCTCAGTCTTCTTATATAAGCTGAATTATTTTTTCTCATAGTAGAGAGGTTTCAACCATTGGGCAAAACTTCTCTGGACAGCGCCCAAGACTCTTCAGCTTTGACTATTGAGAAATAACTTACTTTGAATGGAATCCACATAAAAATCCTGGAGAATATTTTTTTTTTTACTAAGTCCATACCACTGTAGACGTTGGGTCAAGTTAAGAAAAGAAAAATATTAGCCTTCTATTGGAAGTAATGTTAGTAAAGATCTTTTTCCAATCTGTTTGTTGCTGTTTTGTCCTATTGACAGTGTCCTTTGCCTTACAGAAGCTTCGCAATTTTATGAGGTCCCATTTGTCCATTCTTGATCTTAGGGCATAAGGCCTTGGTGTTCTGTTTAGGAAAATTTCCCCTGTGCCCATGTGTTTGAGGCTCTTCCCCAATTTCTCTTGTATTAGAGTGAGTGTATCTGGTTTTATGTGAAGGTCCTTGATCCACTTAGACTTGAACTTTGTACAAGGAGATAAGAATGGATCAATTTGCATTCTTCTACATGCTGACCAACAGTTGAACAAGAACCATTTGTTGAAAATGCTATCTTTCATTCCACTGGATGGATAAAGCTCCTTTGTCAAAGATCATAGTGACCATAGATGTGTGGGTTCATTTCAGGTCCTCAATTCTGTTCCATTGATCTACCTGCCTGTCTTTGTACCAATGTCATGCTGTTTTTATCACTATTGTTCTGTAATACACCTTGAGGTCAGAGATGGTGATTTCTCTAGAATTTCTTTTATTTTTGAGAATAGTTTTCACTCTCCTGGGTTTTTTGTTATTCCAGATAAACTAGGAAATTGTTCTTTCTAACTGTATGAAGAATTGAGTTGGAATTTTGATATGAATTGCACTAAATCTGTAGATTGCTTTCAGCAAGATGGCCATATTTACTATATTAATCTTGCCAATCCATGAGCATGCAAGATCTTTCTATCTTCTGTGATTTTGTTCAATTTATTTCTTTAGAAATTTGAAGTTTTTATCATTCAGATCTTTTGCTTGTTTGGTTAGAGTAACACCAAAGTATTTTATATTATTTGTGACTATTGTGAAGGGTGTCATTTCCTTAATTTCTTTTTCAGCCTATTTATCCTTTGAGTAGAGGAAGCCTACTGATTTATTTGAGTTAATTTTATATCCAGCCATTTTGCTGAAGTTGTTTTTCAGTTGTAGGAGTTCTCTGGTGGAAATTTGGGGGTCATTTAAGTGTACTATCACATCATCTGCCAATAGTGATATTTTGACTTATTCCTTTTCATTTCTATCCTTTGACCTCCTTTTGTTGTCTGATTGTTCTGGCTAGGATTTTGAGGACTATATTGATTATGTAGGGAGAGAGTGGGCAGCCATGTCTAATCCCTGAATTTAGTGGGGTTGCTTCAAATTTCTGTCTATTTAGTTTGATATTGGCTACTGGTTTCCTTTATATTGCTTTTACTATGTTTATGTATGGGCCTTGAGTTCCTCATCTTTCTAAGAATTTTATCATGAAGGGGTATTAGATTTTGTCAAATGATCTGATAGAGGGCTAATATCCAATATGTACAAAGAACTCAAGAAGTTAGACTCCAGAGAACCAAATAACCCTATAAAAAATCGGGTACAGAGCTAAACAAAGAATTCTCAACTGAGGACTACTGGGTGGCTGAGAAATACCCAAAGAAATGTTCAACATCCTCATTAGGGAAATGGCAATCTAAATGTCCTCACACCAGTCAAAATGGCTAAGATCAAAAACTCAGGTGACAGCAGATGCTGGTGAGGATGTGGGGAAAGAGGAACACTCCTCCATTACTGGTAGGACTGCAAGTGGGTACAACTACTCTGTAAATCAGTGTGGCAGTTCCTCATAAAATTGGACATAATACTACCTGATGACCCAACTATACCACTCCTGAACATATACTCAGAAGATTTTCCAACATATAACAAGGACATATGCTCCAATATGTTCATAGCAGCCTTATTTATAATATCCAAAAGCTGCAAAGAAACAGGATGTCCTTCAACAGAGGAAAGGATACAGAAAATGTGGTACATTTACACAATGGAGTACTACTAGCTATTAAAAACAATGAATTCATGAAATTCTTAGGCAACTGGATAGAACTAGAAAGTATTATCTTGAGTGAAGTAATCCAATCACAGAAGAACATACATGGTATATACTTACTGATAAATAGATACTAGCCCCAAAACATGGAATACCAAGATACAATTCACAGATCACATGAAGCTCAAGAAGAAGGATGTCCAAAGTGTTGATACTTCAGTCTTTTTTAGAAGGGGAACAAAATACCAATGGGTGGAAATACAGAGACAAAGTGTGGAGTAGAGCCTGAAGGAAAGACTATCCAGAAAATTCCATACCTGAGGATTCATCCCATATACAGATGTCAAACCCAAGCACTATTGTGGATGCCAAGAAGAGCTTGCTAACAGGAGCCTGATATAGTTGTCTCATGAGAGGCTCTGTCAGAACCTGACAAATACAGAGGTGGATGCTCACAGCCAAGCATTGGACTAAGCACAGGGTCCTCAATGGAGGAATTAGAAAAAGGACTGAAGGAACTGAAGGGGTTTGCAACCCCATAGGACTAACAACAATACCAACCAACCAGATCCCCCCAGAGCTCCCAGGGACTAAACCACCAACCAAAGAGTACACATGAAGGAAGCCATGGCTCTAGGTGCATATGTAGCAGAGGATGGCCTTATAGGACATCAATGGAAGGAGAGACCCTTGGTCCTGTGAAGACTTAGAAGTAGAGGGATTCCTAGTTGGGATGGGTTAGGGGGGTTATAGAGGGGAAACCAAGATAGCAGATAACATTTAAAATATAATAAAGAAAATATCTAATAAAATTTCAAAGAGAAAAAGAAAAAAAGATAATTATTTGAACAGGAAGAGAAACTGGGCCTGACTAGTAAATAAAGGTATAATCATTGTGACTCAGAAGTTAAGGGCTGGAGAAATAACTCAGTTGTAGAGTACATGCCTAGAATACGTGACATTCTAGTTCCAATCCCTAAGGGCCAGAAAATTTCATCATGTGGATTCAAAATGCACAGAGTTGAAGGAATCACACAAAGGAAAGACATCAAACTGTGACCTTAATCACATCACACATTAAATGTAAGCACAATTCTGGGGTTTTGTTTGTGTGTTTGTTTGCCTCTATGAAATAAATAAATATATTCAAAAGTGAGACCTTTAAATTTTAATACTTATGCTGGATAGAGGAGTACAGATTAAGTGACTTCTCAAAGGAGAAAACAGAGATTATATATTTTCATCTTATTAAAAACACTACAAGGTTTTAAACCCTTCTGCTTCTGGGGAGAGTGTGCTGTGCTCAGAACTGTCCCTATTGGTTTGGGATGCTGCACAATGCCATGCATCTTTGGAGCAAAACTGAAATCAGTTCAGATTCAAAATCCTGCATAACCCAAAGATCAGAGATGTTTTAAATTCCCTCATCTGGAAACACAGATGTTCAACTTGTTTGTTTATTTTTTCTTCAGTTAGAGTGTGAGCCACTTAATCTTGTTGAGTTGATGTATTCCGAACAGTTTCCACTCTACACAACTAGGGATCATTTAAAAAAATCAGTCTAGATAAAACAGACTGGTGTTTATGCTCATTATTCAGGTGCTATAAGCTATTTGTTAATTGTTTATCCTTAATAGCCATTTATATTATTTCATTTGTTATACAGAAATATATAATCTGCTCTTACTTAGATAGTAACAACTAAAAACCCCAAACTTAAGAGTGCTTTATTTTATAATCACAATTCATTTGTTTTACTATTATTATAACTGTGTTGAAAATGATTTTGACATCACACCCATTGTTTTATAAGCCATTTTATTAACAATACCAAATATAGGAGATAAAGAAAACACAGAAAATACAGACATTTAGAGTCATTGATGCTCAATAATGCCATCTTCACATCTTCACCACTCTGTCTTTTAACTTGCAAATTGATTGAGATGACCTTTATTTTCAAAATGATATAGTACAGAATGTGAGTGATCCCTGGAAGCTTCTAGGGACAGTAGGAGTAGATTAGAATTTTTTCTTCAAAAATATCTTTGTCAGCAGTGATAGTGTCCAGTCTTAGGGATGTCAGCTTCCACCAAGGAAATGAAAGGTTTACAAGCATAGTCAAATTGCTGGCTAGGATTTCCGCATCATATAGTTGGGTTACAGTCTATAGCACTGTGAGTGAACATCATAGATTTGGGCAAAAAAAAAAAAAATGTAAGGTTCAGACATCAAGTTCATTCTGATTACCAAGAAAATTAGAATCTTACTCAAAGGCTCTGAAAGAGTGGCTGGTAAAGTTGATAACCTCTTGACTCTTGCATGAGAGGGAGCAGTATTCTTACCTCTGACTGCTATTGGTTATTGTTCACTTACATTTTCCTTTTCTTTCTGTTCTCTCTCTTCACATATTCTCTCCTCCCTTTCTTGTCCCACCCATCTATTTCCTTTAGTCCTTCATTCTCTATCCCTTCCTTCTTTTAAGACACTGTGATGTTGCATATCCCCTTGTGGCATCAAACTTATCATATTACCTAACATAGGCTAGCCTCCATATATCTCAAATTAGGGTCAAATGCTCAACTTTTTAAAAACATGGATATATGGATGGATGCCCTACCTTACTTACCTCAGCTGTACCAAATAGCAAACTGTGGTATGGAAGTCAGGCATCATATTATTAACTGTTTTTTTTCTTCCTACAAGTGATTCTATATTTCAGTGCAACTTGTGAATATAATCCTGAAACTTCCAGGTCACTTGAGATGCTATTTTCTACAAAAGTGGGTATAATAATGTTAATTAATTATGGTGATTGAGAATATAAGACTGTTTTTCTCTGTTGTGAACACATTGAGCCTAATTTATTTGAGATAACACTCAATAATAGTGTTTTAATTAAAATCCCTTTCAGAAGAAGGCATAAGTTCAAAATAAGTCAGGACATACATAATATTTCATGTCCAAAGATAAGGTCTCCAAGAGTTGAATAGAATGAAGAAGAGTGGCAAATGAAACCTTACACATGAGCAATATCAAACTACAGAAAGGTCAAGGAAAGAAAAACTCTCCTGCTTGGGAGCATAGAAAGAAACTATGAAACACTTTGGTAATGACATGTGATGACTTGATCCAGCCACTGGCTAAGAACTGCATAGCAAGGAAAATTGGAAATGCCAAGAGTAAAGCAGCCCCAAACCAGAAGCAGATGAATTCATTGGAACAGCCCAGCAAGTACTTCCCTAGACCTTAAATGAGGGTCAGTTATTGTAAAACTGAAATGAATAGAAGGAATAAAGACCACATCCATGTTCTTAGCTTGACCAAAACTATAAGTATCTCTACAATGCTCGACTTCATTACACGTTAAATTCCATACATTAATTAACTTGCTTTGAGTAGATGAAGAACAATAATTAAATCTTAATGTCTTTTCTTTGGGGAAACATAACCATAGAGCAAATGGTATTACTTGCACCCAGGGAAAAAAAAACAAAACTGTATTTCACAGCCAATGAGAGTTCTGGCAAAGCTTTTCAGGACTGTAAACCACAGAGGTTATTGTAGACCCTGAAATTTAAATATGGCATTTCAATATTTAATAAAATATGATCAGAACCAATTAAATAGTATTTCAGAATTAAGTCATTCTTGGTAATAATTGAATTAAGAACAATTAGTTCTTATCTATTTAAAAATGTTTAGGGGTCTATAGTATAGTTTCAATTCTAATTAATAAATTCAAAATTGTTTTAGAGTTTTATAAAAACTATTTTTTTAATCTAACCACATCAGACTGTCATGTCAGATCTAGGAAAATCCACGTTTCAATGACATCTTCCTACATGGACACTGCTATAGCAGTGATTGATAGGCACCTCAAGGAGAAGTGTCACTCGTGTACCTGTCTGCTGTGGGTGAACCTTTCAGAAGACCATGAATCTGAATCTAATTTCTGGCTTCAGAGTAGGATGGACTGCAGGAAATTCAGGTAACTCATCTTCTGGAAAAAAGAGGCATGATACCAATGAGATTGCTCTGAGAACCCAGGGAAAGTTTTCATGTGAAATCTGGACCACAGAATGTCTCAGAAATAGTATACCATAAGTATTAGCATTCATAATTTCTCTAAACAACAATACTGAAATTTGTTTCCTAAAAGCACAGTAACACATTTTAGAACACACACAGAATTTGAACACCAAGCCAAGAGTCAGCTAGTAACTTGTATTCTACATTGTCTCTTACCTGCATTTATGTATTAAATGGGTACAAAATTCAAGAGGAGTCACACTGATTGAACAATATTGTAAAGCTAAAAATCTCTTAAAAGATTATATAACATTTGAACTTGAAGATGAAAGACTGTAATTAAATATAATATTCTATACAGGAAAAGAAACTCAGAAAGTACAATGAAATTAAGAGTTTTATAAAAGCTATCAAGGTTATTTTGTATTACTCAAGTGGACAAAGAGTATTCTATTCATGAGAGTTTTTTTCACCCTCTCCCTCTCTTGCCACCCTTGTGTGTGTTTGTGTGTGCGTGCGTGCATTTGTGTGTGTGTGTGTGTGTGTGTGTGTGTGTGTGTGCCTGTATGTGCTCTTGTGTGAATACACATGTTCCTGATGGATCAAAGAATGACAAGGAGACAACTCCTGTCTAACAAGGACGCATCACTTTGTTTTGTGTAATGGGTTCTCTCACTAACCCTGATCTTCCTTTTCTTTTTTTAACCATATTTTATTTTGTTTTCATTGATTTGTTAATTTATTCACTTTACATCCTAAGAGCAGCACCCCCCCCAAGTCACCTCTCCCCTCACTCCTCCCTTCTCCTCTGAGAACAGGAGCACCCTCCCCACACTTGCACATCAAGTCACTTCAGGACTAGGCACAAACTCTCTCACTGACCAGTCAAGCAGGTACATCACAGGCAGTCAAGAGTCAGGGTAAGCACTTTTTCAGTTGTTAGGGGACCCATATGAAGACCAAGCTGCACTAGTGCTGTATATGTGCAAAGGGCACTATGTACAGTCCGTACTTCGGTTAGTAGTTCAGTCTCTGGAAGCCTCCATGGGTCCAGGTTAGTTGACTCTGTTGATTTCCTTTTGAGGTCCCTTTCCCATTAAGGTCCCTCAATCCTTCTTCCAACTCTTCCACAAGAAGATTCCCCAGCTCCACCTAATGTTTGGCTATGGGTCTCTGCATCTGTTTCCATTGGCTGCTGAGTGGAACTCTGTTGTATTAGGCTCCTGTCTGCAAGGATAACATAGCATCATTAATAGTGTCAGGGATTGGTGCTTTTTCATGGGATTGGTGTCAATTTGAGATAGTCATTGATTGGCCATTCCTTCTGTCTCTGCTCCATCTGTGTCCCTGCACATCTGATAGGCAGGACACATTTAAGACATTTGTTTCCAGATATGTAGAAAAACAAATACATTAGGTCATCCATCTAGTGTGGGAAGAGTATATAAGACTTCCAGAGATATTTCTTCATAAAGATGACTGAATGTGAATGAGAATGAATAGAGATCTGTATTCAATTAGTAATATTAAAGAAGAGCAAGCCTTAAAAACATTTTTTGACTGGCAAGTAAGTAGAAAATGATAAACCAAAGTTTTCTGTATAGTTAGATTCTGATCGCTAGAGAGCATTCAGTTAAATGGCCTAAGTTGCATGTGCTTATACACAACTATAGGATTGAAAGGAAGACTAGGAAAATCTATACCAACATCATAGGAAATAATTACTGCTCAGAACTGATATATTAACCAGGGATATGAATCACAAGATTAAGAAATTTGTAAATCCATATCATAGAGTCAATTCACTATATACATTCAGAGATATTTATTTATCCACATATCTTCATCTATATCAAGAATTAAACAAAATGATACTATGCATTTTAGAGAGAGCACATAATTACAAAGGAGATGGAGGGTGGAAAAGTGTGGATCAGTGTGTGTGTGTGTGTGTGTGTGTGTGTGTGTGTGTGTGTGTGTAAGTTGCCAGTAGTATAGTGAGAAAACAGGCAGCTACTTTCTCTCTACTATGTGACCTTGGGAGTGGGTGGAAATCATGAGTTATATAGCAACTATTTTAGAGAGAAAATAATAACCATTGGGTCATACATTTTCTTTGCAAAGTGAACTAGTCTTCTAAGAATATCAAACCTTCTATAGTTCTTCTCAAAGCAATATTGCTCTATTAGATCAGAAAAAATCTATAACAAACTGTACTGTGGAATAAACTATTTTTCCCAGAGTTGCTGAAAGTAATATCAGATGCTAGAATGAAATAATAGACACA
>JADRCC010579552.1:0-18416 GCA_019843855.1 Hylomyscus alleni
TGAAAGAAATAAACAGAAAGTCAGACAAACTACTGAGTCCAACTGGACTCCTCAAATGTCTTAGGAAACTGAAGGCCCTTTCCAGACCGAGAAGTTGGTGTTTTCCATGTGCCAGGATATGGCTAGAATGATGAACTAAGGCTGATTCACAAGGATGGTGTTGACTGAGCTCTAGGGCATGGAAGTTCGCACACAGGCAGGTAGAGGATAGCACAGGCACTAAGTATATGGGGGAAACACCGTGGCTCAGGAGGACATTGCTGGATCAGGAATTCGGGAATGAAGGTAGGAACTTGTTGGGGGACTATAGTTACTGGCACAGTGACAGGCAGAATCCTGTGGGAAGGTAAGCAGGTGGTGAGTGGGCAGAGGAAAGCAAGACTCCCTGCCTGCCATTGGCTCACAGAAAGAACATGACTGTGAGAATGCAGGGTAAACATCAAGGCAAATCAACCTCACCAGGTAGGATTGGCTGAAAAGAGGAAAATCCCATGGAAGGGAAGAGGAATGTGGTACCATAAGGAAGTGTGTGTACCACACAGTACAATGGGGTTGCGTCATTTCTATAAAAGGCCAAGCCCAGTGAAGCCTAAGTGGCAAGACTTGACTTCTCCCACCAGAGTCTTTTAAATTCCCTCTGATTAATGATTAGTGTCCCATACTTTTAGCCTTCGGTGGAAGCTTTAAATGTGGTCAAAAGTCTTCAGCTGGGGGATCAGAGGGCTTGTAGGGCTGGAGGCCAAGCAGGTCATCATATTCAATTACTGGCTTTGGCTGGAGGAGGAAGGAAAATTGTGGTTTTGGCAGGACTGCTAGAATTATAGGGCCTTAATTAGATTACTGGATCAACCTCTGACTAGCAATGAATGTCCTTGGGGAGATCGTTTAATCTCTCTGTGAGATGATGTCTGAGTTTTCATGACCAAAAAATGAAATAGTATTTTAGAGGCCCTTACAGGAGAAATCTGTAAGAGCAACAGTGTTGCTAAAGGGATTAGGCTTTTAGCTGATCCTTCTGTTATATGCCTTCTTTCAACCCCTGGCTGTGTAGGGTTGGGGGGTCTGGGGGGTAAAGTTAAATAAATAAAGGAGAGCTCAGAGCAATTCTCTCAAATAACTCTTGCAGAGAAATACACTCACTTTATATTTATGATACTTGATGGAGCTAACTTAGTTGAACTGAAATTGGTTATATTATAAAATAGCATAATATGACTGAGTCATTCTCCTTCAGAAATATCTGTAAATGAGAAACTGCAGAGACAGGGTGACTTTGTATTTCCACTGCCTGGAGAAGGCTGTGCCCCAACCACCAAAAAACACACTACTGAGAAAAGGGGTCAGAAGTAAAGTATGGCAGGCTGACTGTACGGAGAGAATCAGATTAAGTCAAGGGCTATTTAAGCTTGGGAAATGGTCTGAATTTGGATCCCGACCAATAGAATGCTATTTAGGTGAGAATAAAAGCCTTTTCCCCAAAGTCTGCCAAGACAAGGCACAGCAAAAGGCTGAAAGTACAATAAAGGATACACAGATCAATCCTGCCCAGTATTACTGAACTTCTACATTTTGTTGAATATAGTTCTTCTTAAAGGACCAACAGTGGACTATATTCTAAACATTTGGGAACAATAGTCACTATACTTTTATTTAAAATCAGAGCTAAAGGAAACCACTCATAAATGGAAGGCATTTCCCACTCAAAGATTTTTTTTTTTCACTAGGGAAAACTACGTGGAAACATCTTTCAGCTGCTGGGATGACCTGGGGTGTCATTAAAAAAATTACAAATGGAAATAATAGGGGTTATGCTTATCCAATGATGATTTTTTAAAAGGCATCTTTGGGTTTACAGAGTTAAAGCAGAGGCAATAGTTGTCAATGTGCCTGATACCACACAGTAAGTACTACACAGTGTAGAGTTTTCCAAGTCAGAAAGCTAAGTGATCTCCACATCCATAGTAATGCTGTCTGAGTACTAGGAAAACCTAGGAGGCATGGTTTTGTTTGTTTGCTTTTTGTTTTCCTAGAGTAATGCCAAAGAGCTTCTCCTAATCAAATAAACCAGAATCTCTATGGGGCAGATACAGTATCAGTGATATCCTTGCATAGCTGGGGTATAGACCTCTTGTCTTAGCACATCTCTTCAGATGTGTAATTAGATCCATAACACGTCAAGGCTTTCTAACTTGGTAAGTCAATATTTCTGTGCTCTAATACAATGATCACAAAACCACCATGGGGTGCTTTGAATATGCTTGGGCCACGAAATGGCACTATGAGGAGGTATGGCCTTGTTGGAGTAGGTGTGGCCTTGTTAGAGGAAGTGTGTCACTGTGGGGGAGGGCTTTGAGATGTTCCTCCTCCTGACTGCCTTGGAGATAGTCTTACCCTGTTTGCCTTCAGGACAAGATGTAGAACTTTCAGCTCTTCCAGTGCCTGGACATTGCTTCCTGCTATGATAATAATGGAACAAACCTCAGAATCTTTAAGTCAGCCCTAATTAAATGTTGTCTTTTATAAGTTACCTTGGTCATGGTGTCTCTTCACAGCAATAGAAACTCAAACTAAGATACACTATTTAATGGTTGTTTAATTTTCTATAGGGGTTTAAGAAATGTGATCCACTCATCTAAGACTACCTATCTACTTGCTAACTACCCTTTTTACTTTGAATTAATAAATGGGACATTTTACTTGTAAGATGTCCTCTTGTGTTCAAAAAATTCCCACAGAATTTCTAGGTAATGTTTACAAAAGCAAGAAGAAAAACATGGCTTCAGAAATATACAAGTAGAGCAAAAGTATTGGGTTCTTTTTTTTTTTTTTTTTTTTTTTTAGTTTTTCAAGACAGAGTTTCTCTGTGTAGCCCTGGGTGTCCTGGAACTCACTCTGTAGACCAGGCTGGCCTCGAACTCAGAAATCTGCCTGCCTCTGCCTCCCAAGTGCTGGGATTAAAGGCGTGCGCTACCACCGCCCGGCTAAATATTGGGTTCTTAATGCCTTTAGTAGATACTGTCCTCAGGAGAAGTCAGTTAATGACCTTGTTTTGTTCACAAATGGAGTCATTAACTTCTATTTCTTTATAATAATTACATATAAATATGTAAGTTACAGTCTTTGAGACTATAGTCTTCTGCCCATGCAGGGATCAATCATCATAGCTTGTCTAGCATACAAGTCTCCAGAACCTGGAACTTTAAGTCTTAAAACTAAGACAGTCCTGGGACAAGATACTTTATAAGGTTCTGGGAGCTTAAGGAGTTCCATGTTAAATGGATCTAGGATGAACTTGCCACCTGCTCACAACTCTGCTTTCTTAGATTGATCTACTCAACCTTAGGAGCTTCACTGATCGATCACCTTACAGTCACAAAAGGAAAACAAGAAAATTAGAGAAGGAATTAAAGATGTCCCAGATCTCACATCTCATTTTCTTAGTGCACATAATGAGAAATCGGCAAACACTATACTATTGTTCTTACAATGGACCATTTGCTCAGTGATTTTAGAGAGGAACTCTCAGAAGGTTATCATAGTCAAAGTTCCAGTAAAAGCAATGTTAAAGAGTACATCATCATCCGACATCTAGTCCAGGAGCTCAGAGACCAACAGGAGTCCTCAGGCCAGAGCATTTGGCTGCTCTCATTCACAGGATCAGAAGTCAACACAAGTCTGAAACCATGTGACTGCAATTAACATGTGATAGCACCCAGTCATATGTACCATCCTGACTGATTTATACAGATTAAAATCCATCTCTCCTGACTAGCTTTCATATTACTTGGAGGTACTACGAATGCTACTAGAGCAGAAGAGGAATCATTTGTCTTATCAATCTGTGAAATACACAATAAAAACTGGTCTAGTGAGGTGACACATGACCACTGATACAATAGCGGCATGGGCATCATGGAAGTAGCCAACTACTTTCTGATTGGATCTAAATCCTTATCCACAAGATAAACACTATACCTGGCACCATTATTAGACCTGTGGGTAGACAGGTCTTAGATTCCAGGAGAGAGCCTACAACTATCCTTTTGCTAATCAGATATAGTAATAAATTGGTGCTGACTCCTAATGATTTAACATTACATTCATAGACTAATGCGTCTCTCAACCCTCATCAGACAAGCTTATATTTATAGTAGATGATGATTAACACACAGAGACTCAAAGCTGTTCAGTGTGCAAACAATAAGAGACTGTGAAATGTTCAGTTCCAAATGGGACATCTGTATTATAGCCCCTCCTCCCAAGGCTGAGGGGTCATTACAGAAGAGGGAACAGAAAGAATGTACGAGCCTGGTATGGTAGATGATTACAAGGGATTCTTAAAAATAATTTGCTTTAATATACATAGTCTACAAAAGAGCTGACATCTATCTTATCAGGCCCATAACTGATCATTCTTTACAAAGTGTTTGAAATAAACACAACATGAGGGAAGAAGCCCAATTAATGTTATTAATCTAATGCTCAACAGTGTAAATTACACGTAATAGGTTCTGGCTAGCAGTAACAGACAAAGGGAAAACTCAGTTGTGTTAAGAAAGAAGATTCTACAGCAAATTAGATTTGCTGCCCACAAATTTTGACAAAATTTAAAGGAAATTAATCAACCACTTTCTACTTGCTCTGCTGATCACAGAAAGCCTCTGACTCCACTTGACATAAGCAAATAAAGATGGTAACACTTGACATATAATTCGTGGCTTACTTAATTGGATTGCTTCACAAAGTCTTTTCAGTAATCAATGATCCCTAGTAGAATTCTCAAAAGAGGACATCGGGCTGTTGGGAGCAGAAAATGACAGGCTTGTATTTCCTTGAATCTTCTATTCAGGAGCAGTGGTCCAAGCCCCAAATTGTTTGGTCTCTTGTCTATAAATCCTTGCCATTATGACTTTCTCTGGGTCCCCTTGAAACCTCAAAGCACACTTTAGCAAAGTGGATTTCCTAGAATTACATTGCCTGAACTTACATCTGTACTATTTGGTCCACAGTAGATCATGTTAGAGTGTCTCTGTTTCGATGTCTAGTGGAAATGTCTACTTCATGGGGCCAATGAAGAGTTTATAGGATAGTACACATAAAGTGCTCAGATTAGTATCTTCCCATTGAAATGCCCACTTATTATTCTAAGTGACTTCTTTTTTTATAAATGTGTAGCATATTATTTCATTATTGACTTTGTTGTCTTACATTGCACATATTTTCCTTCTTATAGAAAATGTTTTATTAGAACAATAGTTAGGTTCATCTGGAGTACACATTGTCCCAATCCACTGTAAGATAGCCTCAGGATAAAACCTGATATCAGCATGTACAGTTACTCAACTTAAAAGATTGAAGGATATCAGGTCTTAGATTGATAGCTTTAGGTTCATAGGTTCCTATTTACTTTGGGATTTCATGTAAGCTAAACATGCAAGTTTGAACATGGTGAAGATCAGTTTGAATCTTGCTCCACAAAGAATGAAGTAAAAAATGCCAAGTAGGTTATTGATAACATGGTCAGCCTATTTCTGATTCAAAGTGCTACATAAACTATACATTCCAATCACTAACACACTTTTTCCGATTCTAGACTCTGAAGGTCTTGAAATCAAGTGACTTCTAGCTTTCTGAGCTATACTGGAATATAAAGATGAGGGCAACGTGCCACACATGCTCAGATCATATTACCCATTCAGTAGAAGAACATGAGCCACTAAGAGCCACTACTTCTTGTTCCTTCAAAGATTTCATTATTATAATGCACAACTCTTGCTTGTCAATAGGACAAATGAAGACATCAGTTAAAACAATCAAAAAGCAAACACCTTGAAAAAATAAGTGTGTGTATGTGTATATATATATATATGTGTGTGGGTATGCATATGTGTATAGACATACACAAGCACACAAAAATCATGTCTACATTTCCAACAGTATTAAACAGTTGTGAATGATGGAAAGTTAGAAGACAAAAAGTCTCTCATCATGATCTTGGTCTGACTGATTCACCAGGAGGTAATGTGAACTAGCAAAGAGGGATGGGTTTTTGCCAACGGCCTCTGTAAAACAACCAGTCTTCTCATGTTCAGAGGGGAAAAAAAATCATACTGCTCCTGGCAGCAGAATCCTCTGTAAAATAATGCCCAAATGTCGTTCATCTCTTCAGATCCTATTTCCATGAGCTCAGAAATGCCTTCAGAAAATATCTTCCCCTAAAGGGAGATCCTGTTATGTGGTCCTTCCCAGAGCCCTGTGGATATGGGAGAATATTCTAACATGAATGTTTGTGATCCTAATCTGGTCATCTAAATCTTCTGGTCCCTTCCCTCCTCAATTCAGAAGTATCTAGCAGAATGCTGGAGCTACAGTATGTCAGGCAAGTTGGGCATAAAGGCAGATTCCCTGTGGCAGCAGAGCAGACTATTCCTCTGCTTCCTACCTTTTCATGAACAAAATTCCCTGACAGAAAAATATGCAATACTTTGGGAGTTTATCCATAGTTATAGAGCTTGTAACTGTGTAGACAAATAAGATTCGGAAAGGAGTGACCAAGCAGAAGTGGCGAAGCAAAGTGAATTATGGATAATGAAGTATGAAGTTCAATAATTTATTATAAAAATTTTAAATTAAATATTTTATTCAATATCCATATATAAACATCTGTTTGAATCCAATCCGTCCCCCCATTCTCTCTCCTTCATTTCCTCCCTTACTCTGCCCTACTTTCTTCTTCCAAAATCAGGTGTACCCTCTTGTTATATGTTTATTTGTCTGTCATTCTCTTTGTCTATCTGTCTATCTCTGTCTGTGTCTTTCTGTCTGCCTGTCTGTCTATCTGTGTGTGTGTGTTTATTATTTAGCTTTTAAACTCACTGAGTGTATTTATTGCTGCTTGTATGTGTATGTGTATGTGTATGTGTATGTGTATGTGTATGTGTATGTGTATGTGTATGTGTATGTGTATGTGTGTGTGTATGTGTATGTGTATGGGACCACCTAATGATGCCTGGGTAATCCTCAGGGTCCAGATACCTGAAGAAAAGTAACTTTCTTTCCCAGTAGCCATGAACTGCAATAGCTCCTAGGACAGTGTTAGGAATTCCTGAGCCTCTCCCCATTTATGCTGGCTGGCTTAGTGTGTAGTCTTGGTCTTGTTTTCTTAGTCGTATGCATATTGTCCCAGCCATTGTGAGTTCATCTACATGACTGCCTATTCCAACTTTTAACTTGTAGTGGAGAACAACAACATCATCATATACAGCTTTTCTAGTTTCTCACTATAACTGAATGTTCTCTCTGCCTTGGTCCATGCTGTTGGTTCTCCCTGGAATGTCACAGCCTAGCCCATTTCTTTTCCTTTTTTTCTTCTCTCATACAGTATATCCTAACTGCAGTCTCTCCTAACATCTCTGTTTCTAGTACTCCTTTCCATCTAGATCCACTGCTTCTCCATTTCTCTCCAGAAAAGAGCAGGACTCCCAGTGATATCAACTGCACACAGCATAACAAAGTGTAATAAGACTAGGCATAAGCCCTCATATCGAGGCTGATTAAGTCAACCCAGTTGAGGGAAAAAGGTTCTAAGAGTTGGCAAAAGAGTTAGACACCTCCATTCATACTCTTAGTAGTTCACCAAAAACCCTAAGCCAAAAAAACTACTGTATGCATGCAGCAAGTCTAGTATAGCCACTGAAGGCTTTATGGCTGCCTTTTCAGGCTCTCCCTGCTTAGTTGATTTTGTGTTCTATTGCTGTCCCTCATCCCTTTAAATCCTGTAATCCTTCCTCTCCATCTTCTTCATGGCTCCCTGATCTGCCTAATGGTTGGCTGTGGATCTCTGCATCTCCTACCAACAGCTGCTGGAGAAGGCTTTGGGTCTGATGAGGCTGTGGGTCTAGCCCATTTGTACCCTGAAATTTGACAAGTTAAACTTTATTCTTCTGCTCTTCCAAACACTGATAGGACTGCCATGTCTTCCTCTGACCTGTCTCAACTACCTCGGCTATCCAGACACCCACAACAGCAGGTTCATTTATACTTTGCTGTACATGCACCTTACTGATGGAGAGAATAAAATCCTGCAATGTAGGAGTTTTGAACTCTGTAAGATGACTATTATTACATACATTTTATTAATGGAGTCCATAGAAACAAGTTTGCCTAGCCTGACACATCATTAATTCAGCACTTTTTGTGGATCCTGAGACAAATCAACTACAATTTCTGTACACCTGCCTAACCTCTTGCCACTAAGAGATCTTGCTAGTCCACAATTAAACATATTTTCACAGACAGGAAGGTGTCATAATTTCTAATACTGTTATTATGGCATTAATTTAATTGAAATTACCCTGGAAACAAGCCAGATGTGTCTGGCGATAGGAAGATGTTTTAATAAATTATGTTTATTAAATTGTTTATTAAATTATGTTTATTAAAATGTTTAATAAATTATGATATATATATATATATATATATATCATATATATATGGATAGTTTCCATCTGTCAGTGAGAGCTAATGACTTAAAACTACATGGGAAGACATTCCTGTGCAGAGAATAGCAAATATTTGTTGAACAAATGAATAAATCACCAAGAGATAAAGTACAACTGAGAACGTCAAGTCAGAAGATACTGTAGAAAGTACTCATCCATTTAAAGCTCTTTATACTCACGGACACATAGTAAGTACTTAGAAAGTGGTAATAGTATGGAGATACTTAGAGTTTTGCACAATATTTCCCCTTCTTAAACAAAAGAGTCATGTAGATGCATTACTTCTGCAATTAAAACTTACCAGGGGAAAATAAAGAATCTGAATGCCACAAGTCCTGGTCTACAGGTATGCATTGGGTTAGACTTGGCTGCTTAGAAACTTCTGACTTCCCTCAGATCTTATTTTAATCTTTGTAGAATAAAGAATGGGATTAAAGGTCTAAGGCCCAGGGTTTGAAAACTCTTGACTTGGTTAGTTTTAGTCCAGTCAGTGGACTTAGAGGTACTTTCTCTGAGTAGAGGAACATTGTCTGCATTTCAAGGTAACTCTGAGCATAAATAAGATGAGGCAGCCAACAGCCTCTGTTACATTATAAAACAGTGAGGATATTATTTATCATTACAATTACTACTCCCATAAAGTCCTAACATAGTGTCTCACACAGATAAGGCATATAATATACATTAGAGAAATGAATGTTAGTATTAGGATATGTGAATTTAATCTTTGACTTCCTTAAGCATTAATTTCATCCAAAGACTTAAAAATTTTTTTCAGGTATATATCATTGGAGGAAATAACAAATTTTAAATCCCTTATTTTGTCTCATGTAAGACACCATTGGTTTAAAGACATGAATTATGTTTAGGCACTATTAAAACTTGAAAAGAGAGTTATATTGAATAAGTTGTGGCACATATGATACCTGGTGTGAAAATGTGCATTTGAGAAGCTATGGGACATAGTATTTAAATGAAAGACTTCAGGCAAATTAGCTGATCAATTATACATTGTGTCTTTCAAACAAAATTACTAATTTAATAATAAGGGTGTTTTTCTCATACCAGTGATGTTCTATTTTGCCTTTGGATATGCTGGCCACAGCAATTTTTTTTCATGTTTTAAAAATTATAGAGAATAGATAATTATTAGTGAATGCTGACCTTTTCCCTATTATGAGTAATTATGCTATTAAAAGCATCATTTGGGCCTTAATTTGATATACAAATTATTCAATTACCTAGTCTGCAGTTTAAGAACTTTTTGCAACCACTGGTTTTTGATGAGAAGGGATGGGTTATCCTGAGCACGGAATAATTTCATCATATTCTCTGCTGCAGAAATTTTTAGCTCTGTCAAAACAGAATTAAAGTAGTGTCTAAACCAATAACTCTATTAAAATGCTTTGGAACACCAAGTTAATACCAATATGTCACTACTGAAAACATTTCTAAGAGGAATGGACCAGAGAATCTATAAAATTCCCTTTGCAAAGGTAGACCTGAGGCATTGAATTAAAAAATAAAAGCAGAGTTAACCAGGAACAACTCTTCCTAAGAATAGTTGGATTAAGTCTCCGTAAAACTTGCTTGTGGGATTATGTTGCACATTTGCCATATCTCTTTTGGTTGTAGGAACACCGACGATGGTGGTAGTGGTCACAGATGTGGTGATAGTGTGGGTGGTGATGGTGATGGTGGTGATGATCGTTGTCTAGAAGGTACCAGCCATGGTGGCAGTGGTGGTAAAGAAGGCTGTGTTGACGATGCTGGTACAGGTGGCAGTGTTGAGGAAACAGGCAATGGTAGGGATTAATATGATAGTGTAGATTCAATTCCTTAATATCTTTGACAGAAGTGCAGAATACTTAGAGGACTTTTATTGCACATAGACAATGGGAAGTGGACAAATGAACAAAGCTGACTTTGACTCCTAGTTTCTTCATCTACCAGCTGTAGTATCTGGAAAATCGGTGACTCTGCTTCCACATCCAACTTCTTGCTACCAACACCAACTTCCAAACTTGTGAGCATTGGTAACGAGTCTCAAAAGCTTGTCACACAGAAGAGTTTCAGTAAATGGGAAAGGGAGAAGAAGAAAAACTGTAGTTATTCTGTCTTTTAAATTACAACACAATAATAGGAAAGAGCTGGTTATAATTAAAACAAAAGGGGGCTGTGTGGAAGCCTGGTAGTTTCTGGTTTAGAACATGAAGAATGGTGACTTACTTGAGAAAATTCCATTTTTCCAATTTTACTCATAACTACTGGCTTTCTGAAGATTTTTTATGTGGTGGCACACATTGGGGGGGTGCTTAAAGAATGTCAAAATGATCTATGCTAAAAGCAGTGCTGGTTATTTCTCCTTTGACCTAGTCATAGTATATCTCTACACCCAGGAAGGTGGTCCTCTTTCTTCACTGCTCCATAGCTTCCAAGGAGGGTCAGTTGCTGAAAAGCATTACTAGCAGGAGATACAAAAGAGGTTAAAAAAAAAAAGAGGGGGTGAATCTTGTTTCCTGCTTGCCTCCAGTTTCTCCTCTCTGGCTTCTGCCTTTTGTCATATGTTTCTTTCTCTGGGTTTCAACTAGGAATCTTTCTGTGCACAGTGCCCCCTCCCTTTGGGGATTCTTCTGTAGCTACTCCCAGGGATTCTTTCTATACCCTGTTGGATTTCTAAACGCTGAACCTACTCCTAAATCATCTCTGAATGTTTATGTTATTTTATTTTTTATTTTATGTATTTACATTTCAAATGTTATCCCCTTTCCTGGTTTCCCTCTGGAAGCCCCCTCTTACCTCCCCCTCTCCTGGATTCTATGAGGATGTTCCCCTTCCCACCCACCCACTCCCACCTCACTACCTTGGCATTCCCCTACACTGGGGAATCGAGCCTTCACAGGTCCTAAGGACTTCTCCTCCTATTGAAGACGTTTGGTCTTTGTGCTCTTAAAACTATTTCAGGGACTCTGGCAGCTTTCAGTCCACAAAATCATAGTTTTGAGGAAGACAGAACTCCAAGTCCTCAAGAGTTACTAGGGTTTTTTTAAGTCATTGTTTCACTGATTTTATGCCTCCTTGGCTCTGCTGTTCATCTGCATCAGAACTCCCCAGTAAATTCCAGATGATCTAGAAGGGCCACAAAGGCATGGGAGGGCCTTTTTGATTTTCCTGTCCAGCTTGATCCCATAATCTACACTCTAACTCACCTTTACAAACATCCCCTCCACTTCATCATACAGTATACACGACTTTCCCAGCGAGGAAAGTAGTGCTCCTAGAAACTGTTGCTATGGGATACCTGTCGAATCCTTTCAAGTACCTTCTGTAATCAAAGTCCTGCATGGATTTACACAACACTTAGGAAACTGGACTGACTCGGCTATGTTTCCCTTCAAGATTATTAGCCACTTGATGGAACATCTGTACTTTTCATTTGAAACACAGCAACAACCTCATGATCTTTATGATTATCAGTATTAATGTCATAAACATTTTTGTCTTCTTTCATCGAATATGCACTGAAATAGTGATGAATATACTATATATCATTTTACAGGTGTTGGTGTGGAGGCATATATATACACATATGTGTATATATATATATGTTCAAAAAAGCAGCAAGTTACAGGATCAAGACTAGAATCCAGCTATGTTTAGCTCCAGAGTCTATACTCAATACTTGAGTACTTTTCTCAAAGGCACTTAAATAGCATTTGATGGATTATTTCAAAAAATGCTAATGAGGCTTGCTGCATACAAAATTGGATACTGGGAAACTAACAGGGTTAAATCAGGCTGTAGAAATTGTTTGGAAAAAAAAATCCCATTTTGGGTTATAGACCCATTAGTGACCCACATAAATTTCACCCCACTTCTTATGGGAAAATGATAGGATTAACAGATTACCCAATCAGCCAGCATTCTTAAGTAAGGCAGTGCTAAGGTCTGAATGACAAAACATGGGCAGGGGGCTGTGTAATGTTTGCAAACTTCCCATAAATCCTGCCTCTTTACAGAACTCATGCTTCTAGTAAAAGTACACAATATTTGCCCCTCAATATCCCAAAAATATCTAAAAGCTCTGACTCATTTCACTATTAAATCCTTTTGCACAACATCATGAGAATTTGGGCTTGCTAGCAATGGTCCAGACTGGAATGGATACCCCCTGGGGGTAGTGGCACTGTCTTAGCTATTTGCTACAGGTTTTTCCTCTCCTGTCTTACTCGAATTCTCACACTGGATCATGAAAATATGAGATTATCATCTTGATATGGAAATCAAGAACAATGGCAATAATTTCCAGGTTGCGCTAGGCACTCTTTTTGAAAAAAGTATAGTAATATATTTCTTTTGATAGCTTCCATATTTTCATGCATGGAATGTCCATCTTACAGTGGTAAGTAGAACCCATATATAATCTAAGTCAAGAAAAATGAGATATCTTCAATTCTGTTAACTCCTAACTGTTTCAGTGTTCCCAGATGCTAGTTCCAAACTGTTCACATTATTATGCATAACAAAAGCACACAAGAAATGAATGTGCTAATGCAGAAACCATTATAAACAACAAAGGAGACTAAAGATGACTAACACTGCTGTCATCTCTACAAATCTGAGCAGGTAGCTGTAGGGACAAGATAACACTAGGCATGTTCTTATAATTACTTAAAACATGATAAAATCAATACATGTTCTGTGCCACATACTGGCATCTCCACACATCAAAGGCTTCTGCCACGTAACTTTACTTCTCACAAAATGGCATATGCTCCTTTAGCTCCAGTGGCTTTATGCCAGTTCAGAAGCAATGCTCAATGTTCCTTCCCAACTACTGGCAATTTTATAAATACAAGTCTTTTTGTACAGTTACCTGGGCTTAACCCAGGCTCATCACTTCCTGTACCTGCACCTGTCAGCAAGTCTCTCTAGTAATTTGTATGACTTGTAGTTCCAAGACAGATCCTGTAGCTTGTTTTGTGATCATACCCATATAGATCTATCACAAGGGGCAGCAGTTTCTGCTCATTTTCGGGACACATTAGTATATGATAAAAGAACCTTTGCTACAACATAACCAGAGATTTCAAATTCAAAATCCTTGCTTTTCTCATTGAACTATCTCAAGCTTGTGATGTTTCCCTTTTCTGCTGTTTTTGCCATTGTATGGCTGTATCAAATGATCCTTTGATATGAATACCCTTTGGAAATCCGTAAGTCCCGAAGAACATCAGGGACAAGATAAACACTGGCCTTATTCCATAGTCAATTTTATGATATTGGCTCTGGGAAGGTATGTTAGTCAGCTTTCTAT
The DNA here is from genome assembly GCA_019843855.1 of Hylomyscus alleni. Classification (NCBI taxonomy): domain Eukaryota; kingdom Metazoa; phylum Chordata; class Mammalia; order Rodentia; family Muridae; genus Hylomyscus; species Hylomyscus alleni. Next base: position 13,819 of record JADRCC010579552.1, read on the forward strand.
TACTATAATGAAATATCCAAGATAATTAACTTAGAAGGGGAGAAGATTTACTTAATTTATGGTTCAGTCCAAGATTGCACAGTTCACTTCTTTTGGGCTTTTATTGGGAGTACTACTGAATGGCCATGGTGAAGAAAACAGTCAAAAATATCCATTTATATTATGAGCTGGGATGCAGGGAGTGGGAGGGAGGAAAAGACAAGAAGTATTCAGACTCAACTGTCTCTTCAAAGGACACATCCCATCCTCAAAGACTCAAGGACCTCCCACAGACTCTATCTCCTGAAGCTTTACAACTTCTCCTAATAGGACTACTCTGCTTGTAAAGGAGAGACAAATAGAAACACCTCAGATTATAACAAGGAAGCACTCATGTTACTTACAAGACTAGAACAGAGCAAGCCATTTCATTTGAACTGTCTAAGCATCTGTCTACTTGAGGAGACCCACAGTGGGAAGAATAAGAACTTGGGAAGTAGAAATAGAAGTATATACATGGGCTCCTCCATATAAAAGCTCTAAACCATCAGAGATGGTTCAAACTGTGAATTCAGTATAATACTAGATACCAGGCCACAAGGCAGTAGGGCTTAGTATTTAAATATCTTTCTAAGTTCCCAGAATGAAGGTAATTGTAAACAAAAAGTCAGACTATAGAATAGACTAAAAATAAATCAATATTCTAGATATAGTCTCATGCTGATGCTAATTCTTTAAGATCCAAAGAGCCTAAGAAAGTTACTACATGAGCAGTAACATAGCCTGCCTAGCCTTGGATTCCAAAAGAAATGTACCTTCATTCTTATTCTGGGCACCATCCAACTACTTAAACAGAAATCCCTTTATATCATATTAATTGAATAAACTATTTTTTAAAGGCAGTAAGCTCAGCTACCACCAGAAAATTAATTCCTTTGAGCCTCAGATAATTACCACAACGTCTTGGCCAAAATATTTTTCTCTAAGTGTTCCTACTGAGGGAAAGCTGTTGTTCTGTTCTCGTAAAGGAACAGAAGAGAGGACTAGATGATTTTCCAAAATATACTGCAGGGCCATTAACTGTCTCGGATCCAAAGGGAGAATTCAGGTAATCAGGAAAAAGTCAATGAGGCTCTAAGAAGAGAATCAAAGTACAGAAGCCCAGGTGGAAACCCAAGGAAAAGGATAATGTGGATGATGATTGTATTTGAAACAGATATAAAACTCTTTACAGATAGTGAGACTTTGTCACGATAACTCATAACACTACTGTTATTCTTGTTTCATAGTTGTGGCCACTAAGGTGCAGCAAACTAAACTTACCTAATAGCGTAACTTGGAGATGAAAGTACTGGCTGGGTAATTTGTTTCAAGAATCCCTCACATGAAACTCTCCTTTGGGCAGCCCATCCACTTCAGTTACAGCTATGTCTCTTCCTAACAACTGGCTACCTGGGCAGTTTCTGTCCCCAAAGCCTTTGTTGCACTGAATCTACTTTATGTGATCCTGAGTGACTCTCCCAAGCAGTGGATGGGAGCTCCTGGAGCTCATTAGAAAAGAGCTGACACTCTATTATTTGATATATGAAGAGGCCCAGGTAATAAAAATATGTCATCATTACTCAAAGTTAGTGTCATTAAATTCTATTCCATACCTGAGATACCAACTTCAAGACAAATGAATTTGGTCAACTGTTTTACTTCTGTCATTTGAAGAACAATTAAGAGTCAATATGTCTTTAATTGCTTCACTTAAAACTCACCAGCTCCCCACTTCCCCCAGAGTGAAAACTTTATTTTGATGATACTCTCCAAATTTTTTCCTACCCTCCAGATCAGATTTCTTACCAGTGTCCCTTAACTGCAATGTCCTCCTGTCCATTTCTAGTGTGCCAGGCACTCTGTGCCTTGGGACCTTTGCCTTGGTTGTTGTTTGTACTTGGAACACATAATATCACTACAGCTCATTCTTCTTCAAGTATTTGCATCAACACTGATTTCTCAATGAAAGACTCTGCCCAGTAAAATTCCTACTCTTCTCATCATACTCATCATCTTGAAATCACCGCATCTATGAAATTACTCCTAGGGAGCCTGCTCTGCAAAAGCTGCTGGTTTTGGCCACTTGTGCCCATCACTGCATCTCCAGAAGTTACCAATGTCTCAATTCATAGTGGTCTCATTATCTACCAGAAAGAACATACAAGAAAAAACATGTAGCTCTAATTTCAGATTTATCCAATTTAGGGCATATTTGGATTTAATCAACAAGGTTCTTGGAAAACAGAAACAACCATAATAACAAAAGAAAAACCTTAGAAAATGAGAAAAATTAGATATTTACTCTCAGAAACTTTTAGCTGTTTGATGGTTTCTCTAGATAAGGAGGAGCAAATAGCTCTGCATTATTGGGAGAGAGCACTGGCCTTGATCACCAGCATTTGTGGAAGGAGCATATATATCACACTTGTTTAAGAAGAAAGACAGCATCACTCCGTCACACACAGTAAGTGAACAAGAAGTTAACACAGGAGCAACAAGCCCTGGGGACCACACTAAGAGCATCCTTAGATCACCCAGCTTCTTACTCCTCAATACCCTCTAATGAATATCAGATGTCACATTAGGAGCTGGGACTTTGAGAACCAAGGAGGAAGAGTCAAGCAAATTAATTATTAAATTGCTCAATGTGTTAGACAGGTTAATAGAAATTGCCTACAGCGCTGACTACTATGTTACCCTGGATCCTCACAAAGTAATGGCCACAGAAGCAAACAGAAATACACAATACAAATGAGAAACTTGAATCTTTCAGACATCTCCATGGCTTTTCACTTTAATTCTGTTGTATACCTTCATGTGGGAATTTAGGCTATTGCTTAAAGGACACATCTGAAACTGGTTTCAGTGGTACTATGGTGGCATTGATCCTGTTCCATAAATATATTTCCTCCCACTCTTCCGTCATTTCCCCCCAACAGATTATGTCAGAATGGCTTCTTCTAGTATCCCTTTACATATGACTTGCTCAGTACCACGTCCCTTAACTATATATCTTAATGAAGTTCTAATCATCATTTACTGATAACTTTCCTATAATAGCTCACACAGCTATTAATAATAACAGGTTAATCTTGTTTAGAGCATTTGATAACTTCTACAAAACATAGTCTCTTTAGTAGACTGCCTATCTGTATACATAGTACCTAAGCACCATTTCTTGCATATGGTTGGAGTTAAGAGATATGGATATTTGCTTAAATAGACGGCAAGGTGGTTGGATTGCGGACAAGTGACAGAAAAGAGTGGTGGGGGGTGGCAATCAGGTAGAAGGAAAAAAAAACTTAGGGATAAAGAAACACTTAGCAGGAACCAAGTAATTTACCATAGAGTTAGAAAAAACAAAACGCTATCAGGCTTTGCAGAGGAAAGGTATTTTGATCGATTTTCACCAATGATTTGCAGTCAAAGACTTGCACAGTCCTGAAGTGGTAGTGATCAGAGGAGAGATTTAAGAGTGGTTGTTCATGATCCCTATCCTCAGTGATTTTAATAAAAGTATGTCTGTGTGTGTGTGTGTGGGGGGAGTCTGGCTTACATGAGTAGGGGCAATAGCAGAAGTATGATAAAGTTTTCTATTAAACACAATAAAAGCTCACAGCATTGGGTGAGCATCAATCACACAGGTAGCTGGCACGGGAAGAAGCAGACGGTGTCACAGGGGGAGCAGGGCCTCCAGTTGGCTCTGCTCTGAAGACATCAGGAGAAGTGCTTGATTCAAATCTAACTTAAGGTATATCAACTCATTTAACTTCCTCCAAAGCCCAATGAGGTAATTAGAAACTATCTCCATTTTAGAGACGAGGGAAGATCAGATAGACAGAAGCCAAAGCAGGGATTTACATACAGGCATTTTCCCCCAATGAAAGGTACCTAATATCATTTGTTAAATAACTATACCTTTCTTATTTGCACTCCTTTCTCCAAATGATGAGTGGGGTATGCTTTGAATTCAGTAGGTACAGGAGTATATAACTGCACATAGCAAAGAAGCCTATAATGTAGCTAGTTGGACATGCAGTCACCTAAACTCCAAAAGCATGTAACAACAGGCTTTTCTTTTTTCTTTTGAATCCTATCACCAGAACAATAGGTGCTTTTCAGAGAAAATATATTTTAACTTGCTCTGACTTGTTTACCCTAAAAACTACAGTGGGAATTTTTGCTAAATGCCTTCCAGATGAAAGGGAAGAAAAGTATTATAAATATGTTTTATTGCTCTCTTTAAAGCTGTACAAGGATCAGTAATTCTGAGTGCCCACAGAGCTCACTTTACTCCCCTCTAACAAGGACATTCTGATCTTTACATCCCCAGAAGGGTAAAAGAAGGAACTACCTACTCTGCACTGCATAGGATTTTGATTTGGCATTTTGAATATTATTCCCAGGGAAGCCAGAAGGGAGGAAAAAAATAACTACATTTTTACATTCAGTAAAAATTGGCAATTAGAGGACAGTGCAGCAAAGTACTTTTAAAGTATCTGATCTTTGCCATCCATCTCAATCTAAAGAAATTTCAGGTGCAAATATAATCATGCTAGCTTTATGCAGAATATGAC
>JADRCC010579557.1:0-12500 GCA_019843855.1 Hylomyscus alleni
GAAATTTCTGGACTCCAGGAAGCCTGTCCTGAAATATTAAGAGGACTAAGACAAGTTAGAAATTCAACTAGGTCAGCTAGACCTTAGTCATTGTAGCAATCTCTTACAGCTCCCAGGACCACTATCCTAGAGGTGGTAGCACCCACAACAAGTTGGGACTTTCCCCATCAATCAATAGTTACGAAAATGCCCCACAAGTTTGCTATTCTACAGTTCAGTCTTTGGGAAGTTGTTTTCTCAATTGAGGTTTCTTCCTCTCACATGGCTCAAACTTGGGTCATATTGACAAAAAAAATCTAGGCAACATGTATGTTGATATTCAATTTCATGAATATTACTTTGCATATCTGGGGGTCCAGATGTGGGTCAGCCATAGTGTGCTCGAGAAGCATGTGAGATTGTAAGTTTGATCTAACAATGCATAAACTATGTATGGTAGAATATGTGATTACAGAACTCAAGAGGTAGAGATAAAACGGTCAGAAGTTCATAATCATAGAAAGTTCAAAGCCAGTCTGGTGTGTATGAACCTGGCTCAAAGAAAGTCCTGTTTTCCAAGTACATCACAACTGTGACATCAGTAAAGAGCAAATCTTTAAGGTAGATAATCAATCAGGCCTTCACAACAATAGATAGGAGGCCTGCAAACCTTAGGTAGACTCTTGAGTACCCTTATTCATTTATTCCTTTTTTTGTTGACTACTTCATATCCCCACATGGTAATGTCTCCTAATGATGAAAGTGTCCCCTCAAAGATCATATATTTCTGATCACTGAAGATAACTAATACCAGGCTTGATGGACTTCTTTATTGATAACTAGAAGACTGAATATAAAAAGGCCCCAGATTCTCTTGCATCACCTCCAACATCTGGAATTAGATCTTAGTAAAGAATGTGGTACAAAGAGAGGCATATTCAGAATCCCAATTCCTACACATCCTAAGCCTGGTTTTATTGCTATTCACCTTGAAAACTCTGGGGTTATAACTTGGTTTCTCTGTTCTCAGAATCTTGCTTTATGAAATTAAGAACTTAGACAGTAGCATGATAAAGATTCCTACCAGAGCTAGCATGACTCTAAAAAAGAAAGATTTACCAAATAATAAAGAAATATTGCATAAAGAGAGAGAAAATCCAATCACTGCCGTGTTGTACTTTACAGAAGAGAATGAATTGTTCCCCTGCCGATGCAGATGTTATTCATTACGCTGTAGATAAATTCAGAAATGTGGTTTGCTCTGATTTAGTATTATGCTTAATTGTTTTGAAGACTAATGCAATGCAATCAGCTCCGTGTTCTACTTTGTTGATATATTTAAAAGCCACTGCTGCACTGATTTGCCTGGTGAAGTTTCTCTGCAGGGAAGACATCCTGGTTTGTAGCCTCAGGGCAAAGAGAGAGAAATGGCCCCACTCAGAGATCTAATTGAAAGAGGTTCTGTGCTTTTTTCCCCCCCAGCATATATATTATAAGAGGCAACTGCTCACATTCAATGCATACATGTGGCTTCTGGTGTTCTTAACTGTAGATAACGCTCAACCCCATCTCACAATGAGTCATGCTGTGTTAAAGCTGAGTATGCCTTCCAAAGGAAGAAGTGATTAAACGAAAGTTCACTTGACTCTTCATCTGTGATGCAGACTGTGATCTTCTGATTACAGCACAGCTATTGTTTTCCTGGAATGAGAGCAGATGTGATTATCTACCAGACTTTTAGAAGGTTAGGCCTACTAGTAGCCTCTTATGGAGAGGTTGAAGGGGTCATGAAGAACATGAGGCAACACAAGAGATGCTCAAATATATTTCACAAAATAGTGCAGCAGGGAGGGACTCAGGAAGGAGAATGCAAGAAGCACAAAACATATGCCCTTCCAACAGTCATATAAGTAACTAATGATTACTAAAGGACAGATACTTTCTTATAGGATGTAACTATTTATAAATTGCCCATGTGCCTCTAGGTAACTCATCATCAATGCTCCTCTGAGTAACACCAATTAAACTTATTAGTTTACCAGATTACAGTTGTTTAGAGTCTTTTCTTAAGTCTGTCACTGATGCCTTATTTGAAATGACCAGGCATTTATTCTCATCTCCCCTCAAAACTTGGTTCAATATTCTATTCTTCACATGGCCTCTGCCTATAATCCCAGCATTGAGATTGCTAAAGAGGGCTCCCATGTATTTATGTTTAGCTTTTTGTACATAGTACCAGGAAAGTCTTGGATACACAGCAAAACTCTGTCTTATTAAACTAAATAACTAAATAAGCCAAAATATTATAAGATAGTGAAGCATGGGAAAATATTGCACCAGGCAAAAGTTTTTGAAAAATATCACTAAACCCAACTACTCTAGCTGTGCATCCAGGAGCATACCTTACTCCAGATAGCAAATGGATCTATAGAGAGGTATGCGGTGTCTACATGGTCCTTTAACATGATGATAAATCATATTCGTTAGGGAACTACTGAGCAATTATCCGAGTTTATTTCAAAATATGATAGTTATATACCATGTGGGAAAAAAGATTGTATATTTCTGGAGTGATGATGAAACAAATATGTTTGAATATCATAAAGAGTTTCAAAATATCCTACTTAGAGTTATACAGTATTAGATAATACCCTTTGAACCTGAAAATAAACTGAGTATGCTTTGTTTGCTTATCATATGAGAAAAAATGACTATATGTTCTGTTCTGAGATGATATAACTAGATAGAATTCGGCCTGTGAATCATACATACTTCTTAAATGTAAGTCACCTGTTCTTTTTGTCTTAATTATACAAGCTGTCAATTAGAGTGTACAACTGGAGAAACTATGGTTTAAATTTCAGCTTAAAATTAAATTAATTTTAAATAATAGGATGATTATTTTACATATTCACATTGGTAGTCTAGAAATTAACTTGGCCATATCAATGAATGATAACATAGCTTATATAAATATTATCTGTAGGTGAAGCATTATTTCTTGGTATTTTAGTGGGAGAGATTGTGAAACACTGAAATCTGAATCACTGGATTGCAGAAGGGAGACTGGCCTAGGACCAAGGCAGGCAGGTGGCATCTAACCATTGCCAGAGAGAAATAAGGCAGAAGAGAGAAAGGGATTTTTTTTCATTCTTATGGAGGGACAATGACCATGTTCTCTAGCTCTAGAATTCAGATTTCATTTTCTTTCAGAGCTTAAATTCCAGAGCATCCACTGCAACCCTGTTGTTGAGCCTCATCTTCCTTGTGATGTTTCTATATCAATTTCTAAGGTTTTAAGACTTTAGACATCAAGCTATGTTATAGATACCATTGTGTATCCACAGTACTTCATCATAGTTACAGCAGACAATTCTCACAAGTTCTCTCATCTTTCCACCATAGATCTGCCACCTGTACAGAACTTCTGAGTCTTAAGATCAAATAAGTTTATTCCTAAGTTAAGCCTTCTAATGATCATCTATCTGTCTATAATCTCTCTGTAAAATGTCTCGCTCTCACCCTTGCCGCCGCCCCGCCCTCATCCTGTGTGTGTGTGTGTGTGTGTGTGTGTGTGTGTGTGTATGTGTGAGTATGTGTCTGTTTCCATCTATATCCTATTTTCTGGAGGCTAGATTGGCATTTCCCTAGAGAACACCAAGTAATACAATATTTAACTCCATTAAACTAAATATTGCATAATGCATACCTCATAACATTTCTGAGATGTTGAAATAAATTGCAAGCACAATATTTCCAGCACAATAGAACATCTCCATAATTTTAGTTTCTTTCCCTTTTAGCCAGCCATATCTTACGACTAGTGGTATATTTCTTAAGTATCATTTCGGCCCAATACAAAATTTTCAGAATACACACAACATGGTAGCTGATTTAAATATGAATGCTTCTTGCTTTTTAAACACTTATAGAATATCTTTCCTTGACAACTACACATTAGAGCAATATATTTATCACAAGGAAGCACGTGGTCACCTTGGATGAACTATGAAAATTACTCAGAACTTTTTGACATAATGACCATAGATGACAGGACCCAATGTGGATTAGAGAGTTACTTGGTTTAAAGGGAAATAAGATAATCTTCATTGAAAAAAGAAGAGTAAAAAGAAAAAGTAAACTTAAGAGTTCTGTTTTCCATAAAAATATTGTGTTTTGTCCCATTCTTTCTACTTAAGATGATGCATATCTGTTACATGCCCCCATAATGTAGAATGCCTTTCTCTGAGCATGGCATGACATTTGGAAAGAAATAAGTCAATAGTAAGTTATAAAATATTAGAGTACTGCAGAATTACAAAAAAAGTCTTTGTACAAATTTTAATAGTGTATTGGTATATCTTCACCTTAATATAATACCCCAGAATCCTGTTTCTTAAAACTACAGATATGTTTTCTTTCTCAGACTTCTACCAGTTCACCTAGTACTTCTAAAAGCAGGCTTCACACAGATAATTCATCCATATTTTGTTAGCTAAGGTGAGACAGCTTTTCTGATTTTGTTAGGCTTCCTCATATGTCTGATATGCCAAAGTAATGACCAGTGTGACTTATCACTGCCCCTTTGTCTCTGCTTTCTAGGGCTAGTTGTAAGAGAAGCAGGGAGCTAATGTACATGAGCATTTGACACATGGGCTTAGAACTGAGAGACCCTGGAATGCCATACGTTTGAATGGACAAGGAGAGAAGATTTGATGATGTTCATGCTCACACTGATGAATATGATGATTGTGATGAATGATGGTGGTGATGAGAGAGGTGGTGATTTTGTTTGGGAACACTAATACACAGGCACAACTCATGATAAGTTATTCATAAATAGATCATAATTCTTTATATTAAATATGATGGGCAAATTTTAAAATGAATAAATAAAAAGTACATGTATTAGCCCATAAAACTAAAAGTACTAGGGTAAAATGTGGCTCTTCTCCTGGCTGTATCCAGGGTGAAGACGGAGGGTTTAGTGTCTTACTCAACCTCCTTTTCTTTGTGTTTCTACTGCATACCTGGAGTCCTTTTAGACCATGAGAAAACTGGCTGTCAGCCACATCCATAGACTTACAACAGTTCAGTACAACAATGACAGGATGATGGGAAGGAGGTTGGAGAGCAAGACTGAGAGAATGTGTGTGATTTTGTGAGGCTCAGAATAATTTCATTATGATTTCCTTGACTCAAGTCAGATGATATACCTACCAAAGACCTTGGGTAAGACCATTCAGCATGTGTAGAATTGAGACTGTAAGAGACATGGGTTTTCAAAAGAAAATTAGAGTGCAATGACCAGAAAAGGAAAGAGAAACTGGGCAGGCAAAAATTAACAGATGTCTCTGACAGATGGTATCTTTTACATCTGTATTTGAACACCTTGTTATTATATATCTTTTAATGATTCTGCTATCATGGGCTTCACTCTGACTCCTATACTGTTTCATAATTTTTGGGGACACAAGGAAAGAAACTATATCTTGTCATATTCATGTCCCTAGTAAGATGCATGAAATAGACATAGGCATTATATTATATAGGTTTTTATTTTATTTTTGTTTTCAAAAATTTTTAAATATAATTGTACCCCTTTCCTTCTCCTCCTTTCCCTGCTCTTCTCATGTAACCTCCTTGCTTTCTCTCTCAAAGCTAAACTTTTCCAATTAACTATTACACACACACACACACACACACACACACACACCACAAATCTAAATATATAAACACAACCTGCTAAGTATGTTTTCTGTTACTTATATGCACATAATTTAAGGGATGACCACTTGAGGTTGGATAATCAATTAAGAGTCTCATCCCTGAGGCGGACTGTTTCTCCCATTCAACACTCCTTAGTTGCCTGTAGTTTTTGCCTGTGGGCAGAATTCCATGAAATCTCTCCATTTCAATGTTAGCAAATCTACTTTTGTATCTAATAAAACCCATAAACCAGGCATCAAAGTAACTCCCCTTAGATTTGCTGTCCAGAAATGTCGGTCCGAAGGAATCCTTAAATAGGATACTGTTATTGCCCTTTGTTGCCCGCTGAGAAGTTGTGTCTCTGAGAATTGACAGGGGAATGCCAATTGTATTTGTTGATTGACTGCTGACTTTTTGTGTTGGTTGTGCAGGCTGATTTTTGTCAACTTGACATAAACCTAGACATATCTGAGAAGAACAATTATTAACTGACAAAATGCCTTCATAATATTTGTCTTTATGTAAATATGTTTGGCACTGTGATTATTTAATGATGTGGAAGGACCCAACCTATTGCAGACATGTAGTCCTGGGTGGAATAATAAAGCAAACAGCGCAAGCAACAGAAACATTCCAGTAAATAAATTGCACTCTTCAACTCTTCCATGGCTTCCATATTAGTTTTTGCCTCTAGTTTCCTGCCTTGAGTTCCTTCCTTGACTTCCCTATACAATAGACAAGAGGTAAGATCAAATAAGTCCTTTTCTCCACAAGTTGCTCTTGGTCATGGTATTTATCAAAGCAATAGAAATCCTAATATATACATACCATGTCTACTATATAGCTTCCTAAAGAACTAAATGAAATAGCAATGTTCATAGTCACACTAATATGGAAGGGTGGAATCCCACCTGTCCTACCAATATACAAAGCATTACAGGTGGGGCTGGAGAAATATCTCAGTGGTTAAGAGCACTAGTTGTTCTTCCACAAGTCCTGAGTTCAGTTCTCAGCAACCACATAGTAGTGCACAACCATCTGTAATGGGATCTGTTGCCTCCTTCTGGTGTGTCTGATAGCTACACATACTCATATAAGTAAAATAAATAAATTTGAAAAAACAAAAGGAATTACAGGTAACTATGTACTATGAGAGGGAAAATTAGTGTTCTCCAAACACAAGCCTTGCAGATGGTTATGCATTGTCAAGTGGTCAGCCTTGGAAAAATAGAGATACAAGCTTAAGTAAAGGAACTCAGTAGGATAAATTTATATTACAAAAAATAATTATATAAAGAGACCATAAATCTGAGAGAAAAATGGATGCTGTGGAAGGGCTTAGAGGGAGAAAATGGAAGGGACAAATTTATAATTATAATTTACATACTTAATCCAGGCTGCTATCTCTATTCCATGATCCTCATAGTAAAAAATTTTTATATGTGGTCAAAGCTATCATTTATATACAACCCATCAGACGTGGCCAGGTTAGTAGTTAGCAGAGATCTTATGCTAAGGAGGCCTTATTTCTCTAAGAGCAAGCCATGGTTCAGGGCTGATTAATCAAATCTAATTAGGTAGCTTACTAATTGATCCCAGGAGCTATCACCCTTTGACCTTTGTTGAAAGGGTTAATAAGTTCAATGTCCTCTGGAGACAAATGCCTGGAAACTCTGCTGCTTCAACCCATATAATTCAATTAACCCACTTAAAAAATTCAAGGCACAGTCAAGCCATTCTAGTATACACTGAGCTTCAAGTTGGAATTTATATTTTTCCCTAGCCTTTTGGCAAATTCTGTCCAAATACAATATATTACACAAACTTCAAAAGATGATAAACTGTTTATTCTCTATTGGATTGGGCATCATTTATTGATTAAATTTCATTTTTTTCCCTTTTCATTCTTGGTTAATTTCCAAAATCCTACAACCTGTGCTTTTGACTTACATGAAGGATATGGATTAACTTATCAGTACAAAGAGGAGGTTGGAATCTACAATCATTCCATATCAAAAAAGAGACAAATAAACTACAAACAGCAAAATTAAATGACAATGGTTTAATATTTGTGATGTTTAAAACATCCTCTTACCAAGCACTGAGATGTAGTTAGTATATGAAAGAAAAAAATGAATAAAAGACATAAATATTCTGTTTGATCAATAATAAATGGAAATAGTCAATGAATAGGCAAAGAGTGATTTTAAAATCCTCATCAAAGAAACTTAGATGAAAGTAGCAGTACAGACAGGCTATGTCAAAAATCTAATTCGCTTGGCTGCAGTAAGCAATTACCTCCTCTCAAAAAGTACTGGAAATAGCCCCAAGAATCAACAAATTGAACTACATGAAATTAAAACATTTCTGTACAACAAAGCAAAAATATCAGCAGAAAGAACAGCCAGTCTGTGCAATAAGAGAAAATATGAGCCAGTTATACCTCAGCTAGGAGGATGAGACCTAGAATATATTAAGAACTGCAAAAGTTAAAAGCCAAAAACATTTGTCCATCAAAAAAAAATTGGGCCAGGAAAGGCACAGAACTTTCTAAACAATGAGTATCTGTAAAATGTTTGGCATCATTTGCCATCATTGAGAGGCAAATGAAAATGAAAAAAAAATGATGATTTGATGAAATAAAACAAGAAAATCTAGAGAAAAAGAGATTTATTCACTGCTGGTGAGGGTACAGTCTAGGAAATTAATACAGAAGTTTCTCCAGTAAACCTTCATATGACTTGGCTATAGCACACCTGGCTATATACTGTATCTTCCCAGAGAGATTCCTGCATATCCTTGTTTATTGCTTCAAGTAGGAATGCAATGTATTCACACTGCTTTGTTATACAAGACATTAAAATGTGCCCTGTTGGTTAAACACAGTGATACTTTATCAGGGGTGGGGTTGAGTTTTCTATAATAATTATCTATTTTATAAAACTCTGTCATATAGAATAGACTGAGATAATAAGATCTTGGTTCAAGTAACATATTGTCTGGCATAGATCCTCTTGGCTTCACCATCAGATTCTCTAAACAGCATGTTCCTGGTTTGGACTAGAAAAAGAAATGATGGAAAATATGCCAATTTGAAGTCTCTCTTCCACATTTGAGTAGTACTTAGAGAAGAAGAGACTGTGAATCAGAGATGACATGAGACTTTATACTCATTTATATATTTTCTATGAAAATTGTACCCTCAATGTTTCTTGATGACATCTATTCACACACTATATATTTCTAATCCCCTGAATTTCCTCAATTCATTTCTCTCCAACTTCATGTCTTGATTTATAACTTATTGGAATTTGTACCAGCATTGGTCATCCACTTGAGAATGGGCAATCACCAATGGCCATGTTCCCAAAGAAAGTGATCATGTTCCTCAGTTTCATTTTTTTATTGTATATTTTATTTATTTACATTTCAAATGTTACCTCCTTTCCTGGTTTCCCCTCCACATTCCTGCTATCTTGTTCCCCCTCCTTCTGCTTCTGTCAGGGTGCTCCTCCATCCACCCACTCCTACCTCACTACCTTGACATTCCTTTATACTGGGTCATCAAGCCCTCACAGGACCAAGGGCCTCTCCTCCCACTGATGCCAGATAACATCATCCTCTGTCTGCTACATATGCGGATGGAGCCATGGATCCCTTCATGTGTACTCTTTAGTTGATGGTTTAGTACTTGGGAGCACTGGAGGGGTCTGATTGGTTGATTTTGTTGTTCTTCCTATGGGGTTGTAAACCCCTTTAGCTCCTTCAGTCCTTTCCCTAACTCCTCCATTGGGGTCCCTGTGCTCAGTCCATTGGTTGGCTGCGAACTTCCACATCTGTATGTGTCAGATTATGGCAGAGCCTCTCAGTTTTTTTGTAGATCTTGTGAATGAATAATTCTATAATAATTTTAAAGGCATAATCAAGTCATACTTTGGAAATTAATTCCCTGGCTGTTTCTAATACATTATAAAGGTTCATCAAATACATAACATTTTAAAAGTTTCCTTCTATAAGTTTATCCCTTGTCAGGCAGTGGTGGCACATGCCCTTAATCCCAGCACTTGGGAGGCAGAGGCAGGAAGATTTCTGAGTTTGAGGCCAGCCTGGTCTACAGAGGGAGTTCCAGGACAGCCAGGACTACACAGAGAAACCCTGTCTCAAAAACAAAAACAAAAACAAAAAAAAATCTCTTTCTAATCACTTCTATAGTATAAAGTTGAAGATTATCAGAACTCAAAAGCATCATATTTATATTTTATAGGAGTCTCACTTTTTTCAATTTGAATGAATTTATTCTTTTACTTTAGCTGAATGTTTCCAGGTTTAATGAATAGTAGATGACTATTAAGAATAAAATAAATTCAGTTTAGTAGTAATGACTTTTTTCTAGAATTAAACTTCAGAATAGACATTCCTATAACTAAGCTGAGTTTAGCCTGTGGTCATGGCTCTCATGTATCTCAGGATATATTTCTTTGGCCTAACATGTGTGGCTAGTGATATCATGTGGAACTGTCTAAAGGCTGGATGCTGTGCTTCCACTTGAGAGGATAACAAGAGGCTTCGGTAAAGGGACACAGAATAAAGGCATTATCTCTCAGTCTGCCACTGTCTCACTACTCATGTGGCTCAAATGTAGTTGCAAGATCCAGGAACAAACACTGAGTATGGCTTTGTACAATAAGCAAAAAATCCTGGGGTTTGAATGTGTTTTATTTCCCAAAGATCCACTCAGTCTTCTAGTGGCATCATAGGGAAGTAGGATACATTTGGAAGGCAGAGCTACACTGCAGGCAACCTATAGACTGGGACCACAGACCTTCCTAGTAATCAATTCGGTTCCTATGGAATGAGTTAGTGATCATACATGGAAGTTGAGCAGAAAGAGCAAGATGGCTCTCTCCCCTTCTTTTGGCTTTCTGTTTCACCTTAACATCCACCTCACACAAATTATCAATGTGATTCCATCCACTATAGGGCCTTCAACAAGACAAACAAATGGAGGCCTAGAGGTTCAACTTCCAGCCTCCAGGACTGTGAGATAAATAAACATCTTTCCTGTAGAAGTTACCCTCCCTCAAGTGCTTTATTATTGATATGAGCAACTGAATTATACAATAAAGAATCTATCTGTACAAATTGTACATTTGAATGTATATAATATAATATTATAAAATAATCTTTGCAACTATTTCCCAAAGAATTTACACTATACCAACTACACATAGATCACATATTGACCACAAACCACCTCATTTGGCCCACAGCTTTTACTCTGCTGCCCCCTGATCTAAGCCTTAGAGTTTTAACCTAAAATAATTAAGTCCAAGCTAGTTGTGATATTTTGGAGCTTGTATGCTAATGGGGATAGTTGAAAAAGGAAAATCATAGGCCATGCATGACAAAGAAAAGAAGATGTGGTCAGAACTGAAGCAGGAACTGTAGATGTGCAGATTCTCTGGGGGTATATAACATGACCCTAATGATATGATCTTTTCCAGGGATGGTGAAGGGCAGATAGACTTAAAGTGAAGTTAGAGTCTTGAAATGTTGAAAAATAAGAACTGCTAAACTGTAGTTGTAGAATGTCTCCATTCAGTTGTGTTTGCTTTATTGTGCTATGATAACCTGTCATCACCCTCAAGACCTGCAATATAAAAAACACACAGACACACACACACACACACACACACACACATATGCAAACACAGACTCACATACACACACTTACATACAACAGGATGTTATGATAAGGACTAAAGAACTAAACATAAAGAAGGTACTTTACACATTTAATTTAACACAGTAAACAAGAATAAGGGCAGCCACCAAAATAAGCAAAATTTATACCTGAAATTCAACAAAAGCTGAAAATGGCTAACCAATATGAAGAGGATGTGGCAACAAAGACTCCCATGATGTATAAGAGAAATAGAAATAAATGCATTTGAATCTCAAAGACTCATCTAAAAGCTGGATTATTTTTGGAAATTCGCACACACACACACACACACAGGGATGTGGGAGGGGGAAAGAGACAGAGAGAGGAGAGGGGAAAGGGAAAGGGGAGATGGAGGGAATGGAGAGGGAGGGGAAGAAGGAGAGGGAGGGAAAGAGAGGGAGAGGGAGAGGGGAAAAATTATAATGTGCCTGTTCAGGTTTCAGTCTTTGGAATGCAATCGGGTGTCTCGAACAAATGTCTTTTTTTCTGTAATAGAGATAACTGTCTTACTGTGGCACTAGGAGTAAAATATTTCCACAGGAATGTGAGCGCTAGGAAGAAAGGAATTGTTTCTTTGTTTTGCTTGTGGTTCATTTTGTTCATGTCTGGATCCTGGATCTGAAGAGCTTGAATGTGTGTCTGACACACAGAAGACATTAATAAATACTCAAAGAAGAACAAAAGACTTAAAACATGGATAATAAGAACAAATCAATGAATTACAAAAGGAAACGTCTTAATTGTGGTTTGAGATGAAATGAAGAGATTGTTCAGGCTTGAACAAAGTTTAGTAAATGAGAACAACTGATGAAAAACAGTCATCTACAAGCTTGCTCCCACATCCAAGGAAGAAAGAAGTATTGGATATTTCTTCAAGGTCTGTTCTCTCAAGAAGCCCTGGCTGAAGAACAGCCTATTACAATGCTTCCCGTTATGGAGCTCTATTACTGGTGTCTGTAGTAATAGCTGCTGAGAAGGTACTGGTAAAAGTACACAGAGAAAAATAGAAATACAAAAATTTGACATTGACAATTTCATTCTCTATTATCATTTATTCAGCTGTTACTTAATAAATCAATGCACTGTA
>JADRCC010579566.1:0-12344 GCA_019843855.1 Hylomyscus alleni
TTCAGTGAATAACAAAGAAAAAGAGGTCCGGCATCACTTCTGTAAAATGTAGGCCATCATTTTGATAATTCTAATTTAGTGCTATCCATACAAGCATGGGTGCAGAGTCCAACCACTAGAGTGTAGGAAAACAACCTCGAGACAGTGAGTGTTTCCTCCTCCAACAGCTATCAGCTACAAATGGCTCCTGAAATTGAAGGGGGAGAGGCAATGCTTGAGGGATATGAGAGGAGTTGGAGGGAAGAAAGGGGGATAAATAAGACCTTACTTTCTTATATACATGGATGAAATTATGAAGATACGTGTGTGTGTGTGTGTGTGTCTGTGTGTCTGTGTGTGTGTGTGTGTGTGTCTTTGGGTGTCTGTGTATGTGTGTGTTAAACTCAACTTAATGTTAAATTCAAGCCAAAGCTATAGAGAGATTTTATCTTTTATCTGTCAGTTTGGAAAAGATGAAGATATTTAGCAATGTGAAGCACTGTCGCAAGCATGGAGAAACAGATGTTCCTACAGTGTGCATGAATGCATTAGAAACTGGTGCCAGGATGTGGAGAATCTTCCCTTAGTCACAGCTTTGCTTCCCACCCCCAGTCAAGGATTCTCTCCTTTACACCATCTGTGTGGTTCACACCTCTGTCTGAGTCTTAAACACAAATGCATAGCCACAATAATCTTCACTTGACTAGCTCACAGTATTCAACCCAGAACTCAGCCCCCACCCCAACGTCCCCTAGGAGCACTCCCTGCCTGGCATACAGGGCATCTATCAGGCTGTGCCAACCAGGAACTCTCAAGACATCTTGGCATTTCCCTTTAAATATTTTTCCCCATGCTCTATGTTGCTATGGCAATAATCTCCTAATGTCCTAATGTCCTGGGTCCTAATGTCCAGTCTATTGCTTGGGTGGTGATGTTTGTACAGTCAGGGTCTTCTTTTCAAATCGAAGTCTAAGTGTGCTAAGCTCCCTGCTTAAAGTCATGAACTGCTTCTAAGAGGAGGAGAGAGATCCGAGATGCAGCCTGCAGACTACACAGCCTCCTCACTGCGACTCCTGCTCCAGGATTCACTCTTGATCGCACAGGACAGCATTGTGGTCTCTTTCCCTTGCTTTAAAGCCATTGTTTGCCCTCTGCCCCTGGAGCTTTATCTGTGTGTCTTCATACTGAAGTGATCTCTCCCTTCCTTCGTTTGTGAAGTTCTACTTCAGACATAACTCAGTGCTCTGGAGACTTTATTCTATGTCTTGGCTCCACTGTCTTTTGTAACTTTGCATGAAACCAAAGCACTGTGTCCTTTCCTGACAGCGCTTGCAGTAATTTTTGAGTGTGTCTTGATCTTTCTGACTATTTTACTTCAGTCTTTTCCTGATAATCCTGATAATACAGATCTTATGTTTCCTAATAAATACTATGATATCTTGAAATAATGATATGCAGGCACTGGGTGTGTTTGTGTATGTATATGCATGTGTTGGAAAATGTGAAGAAGAAAATACACTAAAATGTTAACAATGATTGTCTTTAAGTGATATATATTTTCCACATTTGTATTGATTCTATATTGTACATATTTTATGTGATAGCAAACATTTCATAAAACATAATCAGGGTGCTATACACTATACTACTCATTAAAACTCTAACTGATTCAACATTAGAGGAAATTAAAATTCTCAGCAACCCCCTACCAAATATGACCACACTATACAGGTGAACAAACACTATCAGAAAGGATCTATGGTGAGATTACAAAACAACTAACCTTAAAGTCAATTACCAAAGAGTAACGGTTTTGTTACAGTATCAGAATTTGTATCTGTAGAGATGTTTGTGTTTATCATAAAGGAAATTTCTATGTGAGAGAGAGACAGAGACAGGCAGAGACAGAGTCAAAGAGAGACAGACAGAAAGAGTGACTAAAGGGGCTAGAGAGGTGGTTCAACAGTCAAAATCACTTGATACTCTTGTGGGGACCCAGTTTCAGTTCCCAATACCCACATCAGATGGTTCACAACCACCAGAAACTCCATTTCCAGGGGATCAAACACACTCTGGCCTCCAGGGGGAGCTTACATTGGTACACATAAACTCAGACAGTCAGACACAAGTAAAAGATAAAGAAATTCTTTTTTAAGACATAAAGGTGAGTACAAGGAGATTTATCTCATCAAAATGTGTCAAGTCTAAACAATAACAAGTGAGCTGCTAGGCAAATGTCCACTGACCACGGTGGTGAGAGTGAAGGTAAATCAAGACAGTCTCTCAAAACAGGAACAGCAACGCAATCGCAAATATGAGAGACTTTAGACGACATGAGAGGTGGCAGTATTTGACAAAGAGATTAGTGAGATCATGCAGAATAAGAGGAAGAAAAAAAAAACAGAAACAAAGACAATATATAGTAGAAGAAATTGTCTCGGATTTACAGACAAAAACCGGGGATCAGACCCGAAGGACCTGCCAAGAGCCCAACTGCCAAGCCTGGGGATCAGGGAGATGAAAACTTACAACACAACCTAGATTCACATTCTATGAAATCAGCTAAGGATGTAAAGAAAATCCCTCCGCTCCCCATAAAGGATGCAGTGTAACAGGTGCCATCAGTAGAAGCAGGAAGATCTGAAGTTTAAGGTCATCCTTGGGCTACAAACCAATTTACACAGTTCACCTTGAGTAGTAACATGCACCCTGTCTCAAAAAAAAGAAAAAACTAAACTAACACAAACATCAAAGTGGAAGAATGGCCCAAAATAGAGAAGTCATTTCGACATTATTGAAAGTTAACTGAACTGAAAATTCTTCAATCAGTGTATAGCTTAGAACAAAATAAAGACCTTTTGAATATTAATACCTAAGCTTTTATATAAAAAAAAATCAAGGATGTATTTCAATATGAGTATTTCAAAATGAAACAAGAAATTAGGAGAAGGAAGACAAGCTAAAAGGTATCTCTTTTTTTCCAGTTGATGTTTTGTTTCATTTTGTTTTGTTTTGTTTTTGTTTTTTACTCAAAAATCACTCTAGGGGCTGATAAGATGGCTCAGCAAACAAAGAAGCTTTCTGCCAAGACTCACAGCCTGAGTTCGATTCCCATAGTCCACATGGAGGAAGGAGAGAAATGACTCTGCTCATTGACCTCTGACCTTCACATACCCAGATCCACCATGACACATGAGCATCTCTCCACACATTTGCACACAAAATACATACATACATACATACATACATACATACATACATACATAAGTAAATAACCAACAAAAAATTTAAAGAACTACTCTATAGACTAAATAGACAGCAAGCAAAAACCAAAATAAAACAAACAAAAGCAAAGTCAAGAGTTAGAGTCAGTGACTAAAGATTAATCATTGTAGTTTCTTACTGTAAAAGGAAATTTAAAATGCAATATGTCTGGAGGCAGCAAGAAAAGTCAAAAAAATATTTTTGATAAATTACATAGAGAATGGCACTTCTCCCAGTGGAGAAGGGAAGTTAGGCTGATGACAAGCAATGGCAAGGGTCTCTTTCTGCAGCGATGCCTTCACTTAGCGAAGGTGACAAGATTAGGACAGAATGACTGGTTGTACTGGCTGCTATTCTAGGAAGGGGATGTGGTGGGCACAGCTGTGGGGGAGCAGATGTCATACTAAGGACTTTCCAGGATGTCACTATTCTCTCATTACCATCTACTTAAAATTGAGACTGGAACAGAGTGCGGAGGAAAGAGTGGAAGCTGTATCTGGGTTCAAAGAAAGCCAAAGGCAGAAATAAGCTCAATCAAACCTGTAGGCTTAAAATCCTTTGATGGACTCTGTTGAGAGGATGTCATTGGCTTAAAATGTTAGATTTCCATTTCTGTGTGACTAATAATATTACTTCCCTAGGATTGCAATTCACATATGGTAAGATCAAATACATTAAAGGGAATGTATGTAATTTAATGTGTATTAAATGCTATTCATTACTTTCAGAATTTAGAAGTCACATACTTTTTTAAAGATTTATTTATTTATTTATTTTATGTATATGAGTACACACTGTAGCTGTACAGATAGTTGTGAGCCTTCATCTGGGAATTGACTTTTGGGACCTCTGCTTGCTCCGGTAGACCCCATTCACTCAGTCCCTGCTTGCTCTGGTCCAAAGGTTTATTTGTTATTATAAATAATTATACTGTAGCTGTCTTCAGACACACCAGAAGAGGGCGTCAGATCTCATTACGGGTGGTTGTAAGCCACCATGTGGTTGCTGGAATTTGAACTCAGGACCTTCAGAAGAGCAGTTGGTGCTCTTACCCGTTGAGCCATCTCACTAGCCCCCAGTCAGTCACATACTTTTTAAAAGTTAAGTTAACCTGGACCCTTGGGGACTCTCAGAGACTGAACCACCAACCAAAGAGCAAATATGGGCTGGACCTAGCCCCATATCCCGCAAATGTGTAGCAGGTGTACACCTTGGTCTTCATGTAGGTCCCCCAGCAATTGGAGCAGGGAATGCTTTCTCTGAATGTGTGGCCTGTCTGTGGATCCTGTTCACCTAACTGCTCTACCTTGTCTGGCCTCAGTGGGAGAGGATGCACCTAGTTCTGTAGGAACTTGTTGTGTCATGGTAGGAGGATAAGCCAAGGGAGTTCCCCCCTTCTCAGAGGAGAAGGGACCTGTGTGAGGGGGGACTGAGAAGAGGGGCGGTGATATTGGGGTATAAAGTGAATATATAAATTAAATATTTTTAAAAATTAAGTTTAATATGATCAAGGGCTAGGATGGAAATGTTGTAAGCACAGACAACAAAAATGCCAATATAAAAGAGAATTTACCAAGAGTGAATGGAAATGGATGTCCCTCTCCCCAGAAGCTGTCCTCTCAAGAGTTCACTAGAGTGTTTCTGATTAAGGTGAAGAGACAGAATACATTTTAGGTTTGTGTCAGTAGCAGGAACTACTACTGCCTCCAACTGGCCTACTGTTTGAAAGTATAAAAGATATTTAATTGAAAACATCCAGGTGAGCCGTCTTAATGTCTCCCTTCCTTCACTCACTCCTGTCTTTGGAGGTAAGCATGCCTCACCGGCACTGTCTGTATCTGCCAGAGAGAGATGTGTGCTTCATCTGTAGGCTCTGTTTCCTTGGTGACAGCTTACCTTTCAACCTTCATCAGTTAGATAGACCAGTAAGATGTCTGGCAGGACAAAGAGTGATCACAAACCCTGTATGTGAAGACACTGTGGAATGCTGCAAAGATGTTTTATACAACTTGAAAATTGTCACGATTTTCTATGAGCTCTCCTCTGAGTCAGATTCAGTTATAAGTTAGAGACACTTTGCTAATACCTGCTGCACTGAAGCAAGTTGTGGTAATGACCCAATACTTACAACCCCTGGTACAATGTAGACTCCTCTACTTGAATACATAACTATATAGAGTAGCCTCTTTTAGGGGAGGAGGCAGAGGGTCGGGGCTTGTAGAGATCAGAGGGCAGAGATCTTCCCCACTTGCTCTCCACCTTTGTTTTTGAGACAGGGCTCCTTCTCTAACGCTGAAGCTCACTATTTGGCTGGGCTTCTTGGCCTGCAGCTCCTGAGATCTGCATGCCTTTGCTCCACACAACTTGGTTTACAGACAGTTGCTACCGTGTACTCTTTACACAGGTTCTAGGGATCTGAACTCAATCAAGTCCTCATGCTTAAATTCAAGCCAGTTACCCCCTGAGCTATCTTTCCGATACCAGACTTTGCTTTTTTTTTTTTTCTGTTGTGTTAGGAGCCACACTTAGTAAGGCAGACATGGTTACTCAGCATTATAGGCCAGCATTTCTTCTGAGGTTTTTAATAAGTTGGAGAAGACTCATGCAAGAAACTTCACAGAAGGATTCAAATCATCCTTTAAAATACATTCACTCAGAGCAATGCTATATAAGGTCATAGAACATCATGACTAGACAGACCACCAGGGACTGAGTGACTCAATAGACCATAAGAGCTATGGGTGTCTGATGCCACATATCCATTCAACTTAATAGCAGCCTTGACCTTTGGTAGGGATGTGGGACACCAAGCCAGACTGAGCTCTGGGCTCAGGCTCAGTGAAGGAAGGAGACCAAGAAGTTCCTGGCCAAACACACCTCCACCTGTGTTCAAAAAAACAATAATACCATTTCCATCCACCCTTATGGTTTTTCTGTTTCATTTTCTTTTTATCTATTGAAAATGTTCATGTTCTAAAATATTCAAAACTTTCAAATGTTATATAAATGATAAATTAGAAAGGGCATAAAATCCTCTTAGTAAAAGGATTCTTGCTATCTTAAAAGCAAAGGTCATAGCATTTTTATGAACTAACTAGTACCCTCAGAGCTCGCAGAGACTAAACCACTAACCAAAGAGTACACATGGTGGGACTAATGGCTCCAGCAGCATATGTAGCAGAGGATGGACTAGTCGGTCATCAATGGGAGGAGAGGCCCTTGACCTGTGAAGATTCTATGGCCCCAGTGTAGGGGAATGCCAGGGCTAAGAAGCAGGAGAGGCTGGGTTAGTGAGCAGGGGGATGGGGGAGGGAATAGGGTTTTGTTTTGGTTTTTGGTTTTTATTTTATTTTCTTTTTTCTTTTTTTTTTTTTTTTGAGGGGAAACTTGAAAAGGAGATATCATGTGACATGTAGATAAAGAAAATTTTTAAAAAGTAGCTATATGACTTTATAAGCCCATCTGGAATGTAACTGCCATTTTATCTTGGGGATCCCAACAAGAATGCTACAATAAGTTACAGAAAATCTCTAGCCGAAGTCGAATGGTAGGTGGTTATCTAAAGTCTTTACTAGACTATCCTTTAGTCATAACACTAGATGCTGGGAGAGTTCCAGAAGCATGTGCCATTCCTTTCCTTCAGTAGTTCAAAGTCTACTGAAGGTTAAAGTCCTGTTGGGAAAACAAGGCATGAACAGAAAGTGGCTACAATCAGTAGTAACATAGCCTGTCTTAAATCTCAGCTTGTGCTCCACAAGAGTTTTAGGACACTGCACGATCAGTGAAGTCTACAGTTGTCTGGGGAGGCTTTCTGGGGGGTGGGGGAGGAACTCAGCCAACAGGACCACACAGTTCTCCAACACAGACAGAAGCAATGGAAGGTATGCAAATTGGGAACAGGTATAGAAAATAACAAGCAGACTGAAAAAGTCACTTCCAGAATACAGTAAGTGTGCTTCTTTTTAAACAGTGAGTCATATTTTATACTCTAAATAGACTTAAGCATTTTTTGGCATTCCCTTTTGTCTCTGCCTCCTCCAGCAGTTCTGAAGACATATAAATGAAACCGAGCTCCAGGAGCCAGGAGCTGACCCCTAACAATTGCTACTGCTACTGGCCATGTAGGTGCAGGAAGTTAGCTCACATTTCACTGGTGACATTACTGGGTTCTTTTCCTTCCAGCATCTGAAGCCACCCACAGCAAGTTCCCTGGTGTCAGTTCACAATGATTAGCTTGAGAGTGTTGGGTTTTTGGGGGGGGAGTGGTTGCTTTTTGGATTTTGGGGTTTTTTGTTTGTTTGTTTGTTTGTTTCTTGGTTGGTTGGTTTTTTGATAGTATGAGTTTAAAAGACACTGAATTTAAAAATCCAGAAAGCCGTTTTCTCATCACCTATGACAATGAACATAAGGTTTCTGGGAGGCCCCAGCCCTTGGTGTTCTGGATTACAAGATGTGGGGGACATGGTGACTCCAAACTCAGGAGTACAAAAGTCAGTTCAGTAGTCAACGAGGGGCAGGGAGTCCCAAGTAACTTCACTTTCACTCTCTGCCTCTCCTCTTCCCACCTTTCCTCCTGCCCTCACTCATGCGCCCATTAATCAAGTGGCCATGTTACTGCTAAGAAGACAAAGATCACTTTGATGTCTCTCTGTGGAGTTCTCAGTCACTGACCTCTGAGAGGGGATGGAAAGAACACCGCAAAATCCTCACGAGAGTGTGTCATCCTATCAGGGTTTAGTTGTCCGCAGAAACAGCCTCGGTGACTCACCGACTTCAATCCTGCATTTCTCCACTCAATTTTGGAACTACGCACCCATGGACGATAGAGGTAGGATCTTGACAACTAAAGACTCTACGCTTTGTTTCTCTTCTGGAATATCCGTCCTCTTGATCCTTGTAGATCTCATTTGGGACATTCAAAAGAAACAAGTGGGAAGCTTTAAAAAAAAAAAAAGTGCCCAAGACTGTGTGTACCCAATGCCAGAACACTTAAACCCAAATCTGAGTGGGACCAGACACTGTGAAACACTGCCCCCTGATGGCGATTTCCAGGTCTAACCAGTGTTGTCAATCAACAGTCAGTGGTGCCCTTGTGGCTTTGGGTTGGTTAAAGTGAATTTAAGAGTGCCTTTGTTTTGTGATTGAATGGAAGGTTGGCACAGATGGGGCAGTAAGGGTATAGCTGTGAGTGACCCTGAAAGAATGTAGAGACACATTACAATCCAGTCATCTTTCTGGAACATGCACTTGGGGCTGACGGCACCACTGGTATTTCTACAGCAGACATTACAGAGTTGCCCTTTCCTGCCAAATTATCCACCCAGCTGTTCTCAATATGACCTACTAGAGCCTTACTTCATTCCATGAGATATAATCTACTGGCATCTCCATTGTCCAGTGTTTACCTCCAACTGGCTCCTGGGTCTTTTTAAATTGACTCCATCTTTAAATCCTAACACTGTCCTACTTGGGTCCTACCGGGTAGATGATCTAAAGTCTAGAACATCTAGACTCTCACTGAGCAACTTCCCTAGAGTTATATTTAATCACATAAAGGCTGACATATTTCTCTCTTCTTTGAAGCAGCTAGCTGAGATTCTTCCC
Source organism: Hylomyscus alleni (assembly GCA_019843855.1). Taxonomy (NCBI): domain Eukaryota; kingdom Metazoa; phylum Chordata; class Mammalia; order Rodentia; family Muridae; genus Hylomyscus; species Hylomyscus alleni. Next base: position 8,848 of record JADRCC010579566.1, read on the forward strand.
TCCTCCGGTCACATTAAACTGAATGATAAAATTGGCTGTCAACTTTACCGTGAGCTAAGGAGGAGACACGGGGCTATGCTGCTACTGTCCAAAGCCCTGAGTTGTGTAAGAAGGCACAATTATGAGCAATTAATGGCATTTCTGTAAGTGAACTCTGCACCGCTAACACATTTGAGAATAGAAAGAATTTTTCTGGTGACCCCTGGGGAGAGGGGTCATCTCTCGCCATCTTGGGATTACAAATAAGTGAATAAAAATAGCCTGGTATATACTAAATAGTAGATTATTGTATCACTAAAATTATATGTATATATATATATATACATATACATATAATTTCTGTAAGTTGACTACTTAAAAGAATATATAAATAGAAAAAATATATAAAATGTTCCTTAGAAATAGAGATCAAAACTCTCACTACTCCTCTGACCCTGCAAGGTCGGAAAGAGAAGGTTTGGAGGTAGTTGTGTGTTTAGGATTAGTTGATGATGATGATGATGATGATGATGATGATGATGATGATGACGATGATGATGATACCTTTGTGTCTTTATTCTTTTTGAAACACAACTTAAGCCTATTTCAAGTTTAAGTTCAATTAAAGTAAGCATGTACTTTTACATAACTTAAAGACTTATATTACATAACCTTTCATAGATATTCTATTTGTATGATTAAAAAAGAAAACTGGGCTGGTGGGATGGTTCATTGGGTTAAAATGCTTGCCACAAAAGCATGAGGATTTGAGTTTGCATCCCCATGTAAAGCCAAATGCTGCAGTTCACCTCTGTGATTCCAGCTCTCCTGTGTTGGAGGAGGAGACAGGAGAATCACTGGAAGGAAGCTCACAGATCAGCCAGCCCAGCATAAGCAGTCAGAAATGAGAGGCTTTGAAGACAAGGACCAATACCTTCCTTTCACATGTTGTGGTATACATCACACACACACACACACACACACACACACACACACACACTACATGAAGAGGGTCAAAAATAAGTTTAAAGCTAAAATATTATTATTATCACTGTCAATAACTTAAAGTATGCCTTTTCAAAACATAAGTATCTGTGTGTGTGTGTGTGTGTGTGTGTGTGTGTGTGTGTGTGTGTGTATGTGTGTGTGTTCAGGTGTCCTTGCTAGTGTGTTTGGTACCTGTGCTGGCTATTCTTGTGTCAACCTGACACAAACTAGAGTCATATGATAGGAGGAACCTCAACTGAGAAAATGTCTGTGCAAGATTCAGCTATAAAGCATTTTCTTAATTGGTGATTGATGGGAAGAGTCTAGAGCATTGTTGGTGATGCTTGCACAGGGCTTGGGTCTTGAGTTCTATTAAAAAACAACAAAACAAAAAAACAACAACAAAAAACAGGCTGAGCAAGCTATGTGAAGCAAACCAGTAAAGAGGACCCCTCCATAGCCTCTGCATCAGATCCTGCCTCCAGGATCACCCTGTTTGAGTGCCTGTCCTGATTTCCTTCATGATGAACAGCAATATGGAACTGAGGGCCTAATAAACCCTCTCCTTCCCAACTTGCTTTTTGTTCATGTTTTATTACAGCAATAGGAACCCCAAATAAGACAGTTCCTATAAGCCCCAGCCACTTCTTGGCTCCTCTGCAACAAAGTCCAATAATAAAACATACACAACTACCAAGAGCTGCTAAGGGTTCAAACTCATGTGTATCTGTGGTTACCTGGAGACGAAGAGGAGCCCTGAGTTCCTATGAGCTTCTTGAACTACAGCCTTCTGAGCCATGTTATAGTCCTGTAACTCATAAGACTAGGAACTTGCCTCAGTTTTCTGACTACTTTTTTCCCATCCAAGATCTGAAATCTAGCTGGTAGCGAAAACCAAGCTTAGTTCTTCTAACCAATGGGACCTCCTTTGTGAGCCACTAACCTCTGTGGCCTGATTCTCTGGACACTGTAACCATCTGCTTCTGGACATTTCTTAGGGACCACAAGTACAACCAACTCCCCACCTCATCTAAGCTCCCTCCCCATTTCTGAAATCTCCAAGCTCCTTTAATACTGGCTTTAGATCACATTTACTTAGAATCAATTATAACAGAGTTCTCCCTAACTTGCATGGGCACTGGTCCTGGCAACCAGTCCTCTGTAGGACTCCTTATGTGTTCATTTTGTTTGTTTGTTTGTTTGTTTGTTTGTTTGTCTGTCCAATGTTCTCAGCCATATTTCCTTTTTATTTAGAACTTGCTAGCCTCTATGGAGTACTGGGCTATTTAAACTGCAGTGGAGGGAGAGAGATACCAGCGGCAGCATTTTAATGAACTGCCCAGCAGTGTTTCAGATAATCCCTTTGTGATAACAGAACAGGGAAGCCTGTGGTGCAGTTTTACCAACAAAGATATACGGGGTGGATTATTCTAAAAGGGAAAGGACATACTTGCCTAATCGAGAAGCTTGGACAAGTTCAAGTGACAGACTTGTCTTTCACAATAGGAAAATCCATGGGAAGGTGTCTTGTGGCATGCTGAGCCATTGTTGCCCTAATGTTCTGTTTTTCCTCAAAGAGAAATAATTCCATCTTTGTGAGGTTTTGTTTTTGTTTTTTTGTTGTTGTTGTTGTTTTGTTTTGTTTTTGTTTTGGGGGTTTTTTTTGGGTTTTTTGTTTTGTTTTGTTTTTTTGGCTAAGGACCATATTGTGTTGAGGCAGCCAAAAAGAATTGCTTGCTTCAATAACACCTATTAACTCCTCACTGGGAGGAAACCTTTTATTTTTGCAGAGACTGAGTCCTAGAGGCAAAGAGTAATGTTGCTATTAGGTGAGAAAGAAACATTATTATCTAGTCTCCTCTCCCCAGCAGCTTACATAGAATGGAATGCTCAATGAAGACCTGAGGGTGAGGAAAGGGTTCCCTCAAAGTAGGAACTACAAACTCAGCCATCCCAGGGCCCCCGAGCAGAGGGAAGTGATCAGTAAAAGGAGCCAAGTAGGACCCTGGAGGTCAAAACAGGCAAAAGTGTCACCAGGCAAATGTGTCATGTGCGTCTCGTGGGCCAGTTCTCCAGGCAAATGTGTCATGTGTGTCTCATGGGCCAGTTCTCCATCATCCCTGATGTGCCCAGGCTGCATGAAAGTGTTATTGTCACAGATACTCTGAGGTTTTGCAAGAGAAGGTAGAAGGAAATTTAGATATTTATGAGAATTCTCAAGATGGTTCAGTGCTGAAATTTGGCTTAAAGTATTTTCTAAACCTCAAGCAAAGCCAACAATCCACATGTGTGAGCCAGATGCAAACCCAGGACTTCTAGTTTGTGAGACATATCCTAGAGCATGATGAGAAGGGAAAAGCATATGAAGGCTGGGGAAGACTTACAGAGGCAAACTGTGAGTTCAGAGAGTATCAGTTATGAAAGGCAGGGGGCTCAAAGGGGTAAAGACACTCTGTGGTCATATGAAACTGTGGTTAACTTGTTCATACCTCTTTATGATTGATTGACTGATTGATTCATAGATAATTAAT
>JADRCC010579568.1:0-17546 GCA_019843855.1 Hylomyscus alleni
TGGAGGTGGGGGAGCTTGTGGCCTCCAAAGCTAAATCTCACGGTAATTGCCAGGCCAGACTTTTCTCAGCAGAGATGCCCGATTTCTTCTCCCTTCTGCCACAGTGGGGCAAGTCTCCTAGCAGAGATTCCAAACAACTGCCCACCTGACACCTTCATGGCCTTACATAGGGGTCCATGAGTCACCTTGATAACATGGCTTGCTCCGTCTCAAAGAGACAACATTGCCGAGTTCCTCCTGACTATGAGAAGTGTAGGAAGCACATTTCTTCATCGATCCTCTTGGGTCTACAGCCGATTCTTTCATTGTCTTTCCTGACCACTTCCTCGGAGATACTTTCTTTTTCCCCCCAGAACCTCACTGTTGATTCTGCTTAGTGATGCATCATCTCTGAAGATGCCCTAGAACCTTACCATAGAATGGGTCTATGATATACAGCCTTATAACACTTCCCTGGCGGGCTTTGCGCAGCTGTCACTAGCGCTCCCTACCGGCTACCCCAAGAACGCCTAGTTCTGTGATCTCAAGATGTTATCCCTTGTCTTGCTGAATTTCAATTGTCCAGGTAGACTTTTCTTGTGGGTGCACAACTTGTTCGCAGTTTTCTGAATCTGGAATGCAAGCTCTTTGGTCTAGTGTTTTAGTCTGTGCTGACTAGAGGAGGACACAGCCGTGTAAATCAGGCACATTTCCGGTTTGGCTTTATTCTGACATTTCTAACAGTTGATCTCCATTTTGAAATCATTACTGACAGCAATGATGCTCATAATGTCTGAGCCACCATTGTAACCCCCCTGTGTCACTCCACACATGCTGCCCAGCATATAAATACAGATGGCTGACTGCATCATGATGCTCCCAGGGCATTGACGCCCAAGCATTTACATACTGAAATGCATATTGTTTTATTAGAAAGTGCTCTCTTTCCTGTGCCTCTTATAGGGTGTGTGTGAGACAAATTATTTTTGTTCTGTAGCTTTAAACATTTACCAGTAGGTTGGCTCTATTTTCTGCCCCCTCATCTTAAGGGTAGTGGAAGGTGTCATAGCAGAGTGTGTAATGATGATGAAGTACCTGCCTTCCAGGTATGAATCCCATTAATTTATAGGCAGGTCAATCTTTTTAGCCTACTCAAGACTTTCAGCTCATTAAATGAGGTCCACTCACTTTAGGGAAGGCAATGGGCTTTACTCAGTGAATCAACACGAGTGTTAGCCTCTGGGATGGCTACTCTTGGTTGCCAACTTGACTACATCTGGAATGAACTACAATCCAGAAGTGGAGGGCACACCTGTGTGAGATTTTTTTTTTTTTTTTTTTTTTTTGCTTGTTTGGAAGTGGTTGGATCCACTTCTAGTCTGGACCTACCTTTGAGGCAGGAAGACACACCTCTGATCCAAACCTTGAGGCGGGAATTCACACCTTTAATCAGGGCCACAACTTCTGCTGGAAGCCTGTGTAAGGACAAGGGAGAAGAAGCCTCTTGCTCTTTGCCGACTTTCCCTCACTCTCACCGGTAAGTCCATTCCTTTACTGGCGTTATAGCTTACTTCTTCATGACTCCAGCATATACAGAAGACCAGCTGAGACATCCAGCCTTGTGGATTGATAACTATGGCTTCTTGGACTTTCTATTCACAGCTGGCCATTGTTGGACTATCTGGACTGCAGCCTGTAAGTCATTCCGATAAATTCACACACACACACACACACACACACACACACACACACACACACACATATATATATATATGGTGAATACATATTCTATGACTCCGGAGAGTCTGGACTAATAAAACCTCCTTTAAACACACTCTGATAAAAATACCCAGAAGAGCACTTGGCCAAATATCTGAGCACCACATAGTCCAATTAACTTGATGGGTAAAATGGACCATTAAAAGGAATTCTATGGGTTTCAAGACCTCAATACCTTGTGTCCAAGGGAAGAACCCTGAACCCCACAGTTAGATTGTAGCTGTGAAAGGGACTTGGTTCAAGATAAGGCAGAGCTATCTCAGTAACTAGGACACAATATCAAAGCAGAAGAAGATCTCAGGCCTGGGGACCAGGGTGAGACAGGCCACCAGCTCTCCAGCTTGCCAACTCTAGATCTTGGCATCTGGCAGCCTTGAGCTGATGAATGAGGGGCAGAGTAAAGCTTCCTTCCTTGGGTTATGTATTAGTTACTTTCCTGTCAATCTAACAAAAATATTCGACGGTGAGGGCTTAAGGTAAGAAAGGGTTGCTTAGGTCACAGTTTGGGGGAATTTTAGTCTGTTGAGGTGGAAAGGGCAGGGAGAAGACACTCATTCCATCTGGGGTAGGGGAGAGTGGGGCAGTGGCTTGGTTCAGATGTGACAGTCATGTGGCAGCATTCTTAGAACTAGAACCAGGCTCAAGTCTAATCTACGAAAGTCTGCCCACCAGTGGCCTATTGCTATCTCTTAAAGGCCACACAGTCTTCGGTATCGTACCATGAGCTGGGGACTGGGTGTTCAAAATGAGCCTACGGGGGAACTTTCTAGTTTCCAATTGTAACAGGCATTAATAAATTTATAGTAAAGAAATACCAAACTCTAACATAAATATAAACCAGTCCCACAAGGTTCTGGTTTTTCCTATGATGGATACTGTCCTTATTTTATTTCTTTGTTTCTTTTAAAGAAATAGGGTATCAGTTATAATAAAATTGTCTGAATTTATTTTCAGTTTAAAGATACTTTTATTTTAAGTTGTGGCTATGTGGGTAGGTCTGTGCCTATGAGAGAAGGTGCCTGTGGAGGACAGTGCTATCTGGTGTCCCTGGAGCTGAAGTTCTGGGTGGTTGTGAGCCACCTGAAAAGGTGTTGGCAGCTCAGCTTGGGTTTTCTGCGAGCACACAAGTGTGCTCACACTGTTGAGCTATCTCTCCAGTCCAGCTTCCAGTTTTGATAGTGGTTTATGTCAGCTAGCATATCTCTTTTGCAGATGATAATTATGAGCCCTGGACAAAAACTACTTGTAGATGCTGCAGAGTATCCTGCAGTGGGCAGACGATGAAAGCTATTCCAGCCTTGAAATGAAGGAACGCATTGGGCGAGGTGCCTGTTTTGAAAATGCAGACTGGGACCAGGACTGAGGTTGAGGGTCTCTCTCTCTGTCTGACTAGCATAGAGGTCAAGGCTCTGAGAGTGGATAGTGGCTGGCAGTTGAAGGCTAAGGTACTATTGAGGTGCCACCGGATAAAAATAAGCACTCCTCTCAAATCTCTGACTAATCTCTGAAATATACAGGAATGAGGTGTAGAGCTCAGAAAAAAAAAAACAAACAACCAACAGGCTAAAGCAATTGAACACAGATTTTTTTTGTTTTTTGAGGGCGAGGGGAAAACAAGAGTGGAGTATGGATCCTGTCAAGTCATGAGGCTTTATAGAATCTTGGACTTTTCCTTCCACTGGACTTTCAGAGAGTTCTCATTGTAGTAGAAGAGCCTATATCTAGGGTCTTGTATGACTGAGGGAGAGCTAAAGCAAATCAACTCTAACAATATCTAAAACCATCTCTTCAGGACTTCAGGGTGGTTATCTAGTAACTTGACCTCCTGCTAGAACAAAAACCAGCTCTCATCTTGGAGAAAACAAAGAACGTAGAATCTCTACATTACCCACACTGATACTATACCCCTAAGAATTACTGGATACACGAAGCAGGAATGGTGACTGGCATCACAGGAAAAAGGAAGCCAATGCAAACAGAGGTTAAAAATGACTCAAACTGGAATTAGTTGACATAAAATCTTTAAAAAGAAGCTATTAAAATACACACATATTAGGGGCTGAAAGGTTGGCTGGCTCTGCAGTTAAGAGCACTTGTTGCTCTTCCAGAGGTCTTGTGTTCAGCTCCTAGCACCCACATGTGGTTAAAAGTCGTTTGTTCCAGGGGATCTAACACCCTCTTCTGGTCTCCTCTGGCTTCAGGTGTGCACACAGAGGATATATATCCAGGAAGGCAAGCAAGATGCATACAAAAAGTGACATTAACAAATATAAAACCAAACAACCAAACCTACAAACAATCAAGCCAAAACACATAGACACAATCACCATGATAAACACACAGGAACAAAAGGGAAGACATAAAAACCAAATAGAAATTCCAGAATTTCAAAGTGAAACAGGAGATGGGGGGGAAAAAGTTTACTAATGGGCTGAAGAGCAAATTAGAGATGGCAGTAAAATTGAATAGATGTGTTAAATTGAAGATAGAACCCAGAAATCATCCAATTTGTAAAGAAGAAAAAAATGGTTGAGATAAAGTCAAAGACAGCCTTAGTGTCATGTGCGACAACACAAAGTTGCCAGCTACGACGTGTGTAATTAACTAGAGAACTGGGCAAAGAAGTGTATAGAGCAAAGTGTCCCAAATTTCCTCCAGTTTTGTGAAATACAGCTCCACGAAACTCAGGAAACTCTACGGTCAGCTAAATGTAAAGTATATGCTATCTGGGCATATAGGTATCAAGTAACCAAAAAACAAAAACAAACAACCTCCCCCCCCAAAAAAAAACAAAGACAGGCAGACATTGAAAGCAGAGACAAGAAAGCTTTATACCAGTGATAATGGATTTCCCATTCAAACAGCAGAGATCTGAAGACACCAGAGATGTAGCTGGTGTGTTGAGAGACAAAGGAAGGCCAGTGCAAGATTCTGCAGCCAGTGAAAAACATCCATTTCATATCAGAAACAAAGGCGTTATCAAGCCATTTTCAGATCAACAAAAGCTGAACAGGCACCCACAGCACAAAAATGCAGAGGGGACTCTTCAAGTTAAGTGGGGACAGCCGCAGACAGGAGCTCAGAGAGAAGAGAATGAGTGAGGGGCACCAGGAATGGTGAGAAGGAATAGAGATGCGTACCCTTGTATTGAGGGTTCCTGAGCATGGCAGCGCAGCTTAGAGGCAGGGGCGGGCGGCAGTGACACCCAGGTAGATTCTTGTGTTAACAGGAAAAACACTTTGAGTCCCCAACACCACTGGTGTCCAGGCAGCCTTTCAATTGAAGTGATGGAATCCAGGATAGGACCAGCAGCCCCAGTAGTCATAGGAGGTCAACCAGAGATAGGGACCAGGAAACCTTTACTGCAAGGTCTCTCTCGAGTGCCGATGGGATTTTGGGATTACTCAGACCTCAGAGCACTCAGACTACATGGATGCAGAGAGAAGCTAATCTTCATGACTTGTTAGAGCTGGAAGTAAGTGTTGGCCATCTCTTTCCCTCCTTCCATCTTATACACAAAGAGAATTGAGGTTCAGAGGGGTGAACTATTTATCTACTGACATCAGCTAGTTTGTCCATACCCAGGAGTAGAGCCTGGGTCTCCAGATCCTGAGCCCCGTGTCCCCTACCCCATATCTACTTCCCTAAACTTCTCTCCAGAGGCTTTCTGAAGGTGGGTGGGGGTGGGGAGCTGACTCTTCAGGCATGTGGAGATCATCTCGCCAAAAATGAGATTACAGCACCGTTCATCTTCCGTTTCCCCAGGCAGCGTGGGTGTGCTAGTTTTTACTCTAGGGAGGCCTCTCCCAGGCACCCCGCTACAGCTGAGCACCTAGCCTCTATCTTGTTCCCATCAACATAATCTGTTTGCAACATGAGATTGGGCTTTTCCCTGGCCCCTTATCACTAATAGGATCAGCAGATTCTGCAGGATGTGGGGAGCTGCCGTGAGCATGCTCAGCCAGGAAGGTGGCTGTCTCTGAGATGGCAGCTCAGCTAGCTATACACCAAGCCTTTGTATTCAGGAGAGGAGAGTTCACCAGGACTGAGTTGCTCCTAGACAGCTTGAGATCAGGTTGTAGCTCTAACTCAAAGCCCTGTCTACCAGAGGATGGTTTGGTCAGTACTGGGTAGAGAGAGCCTCCACTGAGTTGTCATTGTCTTACTTCTGGAAGCTTCTCTCGTCATACATAACATTTGTCTCTCATTAGGTGCGTTTTATTTTTCCCCTCGCTACAACAAACCAAATGATTTTAAATAAATTTGCTTTGGAAACGACTTGGTCAAAAGGGGCTAGTTCAATTATACATTCTATACCGCTCCATTCACGAATCCTGTGCATTGGCCAACTTTATAAGCTTTAGACATTTTATTCGATTTGATTTTTTTCAGTTTTCTTTTCTTCTTTTGGAACCAATCTTTCTTTCCTAAGCCATCAATGTTTTTGCCATAGGCATTTCCAGCTTGCACCTGATGGGTAAGGAGGTCTCACAAAGGAAAGATAGAAGCCAGAACACCTGGAGCTCCCATCTCTGGTCTGCTGAGTGTTAGCTGTACTCCCTTGGGTGAGGCCTGCGTTTTGGGTTTCTTAGTGAGAGTGCAGCAGACTCTGCACCCTCCATCCCAACCTGGTGCTTTTTGGGACAGGCTGAATATCAGGTAGCTTGGTGCAGGTGCATTCAGGAAGGTAAGGAAGCTGGAGATCAGACTCCCCGCCTCGGGAAGGGGAAGGGTTAGACAGCTGGAATCCAAGCCGGGAGCTGGGGCTTCTGTTGCTGGGCAACAGCATCCTTTGTCTTGCTGTGACTCAGATAGGAGAAGGGTTTTTGAATGGGCTCCAGCCACACAGGACTTCCAGCCTCTGCTGTTGACTCTCCCATCTTGCTGTTTCCTGGAGTGCGACCTTAGTCACCCCTTGGGATTCTCCTCAGCGCATCCTGTTCAGAGGCTGCCTCTAGCCAGCCTTTAGGGCACACGGATCTGTCTTACTTCCAAATGCATGGGAAGGACCCAGATGAGTGTCTTCACGGGGTTGGAAAATAGACATGTTGCACTGTAAAAGCCTGAACTTACTATAAGCTCTTCCAGAGTTCTTAGGGTGTGTGATAAGCTCCCCACACTTCTTAGCCCCTCATGGTAGGGATCTCCATGGGATCTCCACCTCTGTCACCAACCTCTCTTCACCAGCCATGCAAAGCAGCTCACCAGTTCTCAGATTGCTTGTCCCTATTCTCAGATCCCGTTTTCCCTTTATTGTTTTTAGGACTGGGTTTTGAAACGTCTTCACTCCTGGAAGGCTCTTCCCCACTGACCCCACACAGGTAGGTGTGGCTTGTATCCCAGGGGCCAGGTGTTAGGGGCTTGTTATCCAGTGTGATGGTGTTGAAATGGGTGGGTAGCCAATGTGATTAGGTCATCATCATTGGGAGGGATCACTGTTGGGTTTGAGGGAAAGTTAGTTGTACGGGCTGGTTTTGTGTGTCAACTTGAGCTGGAGTTATCACAGAGAAAGGAGCCTCCCTTGAGGAAATAACTCCATGAGATCCAGCTGTAAGGCATTTTCTCTATTAGTGATCAGAAATAGGAGGGCCTATTGTGGGTGGTGCCAACTCTGGGCTGGTAGTCCTGGGTTCTATAAGAAAGCAAGCTGAGCAAGCCAGGGAAAGCAATCCAGTAAGCTGCATCAGCCTCTGCATCAGCTCCTGCCTCGAAGTTCCTGCTTTGTGTTACTTTTTGTCCTGACTTCCTTTGATGATGAACAGCAATGTAGAAGTATAAGCTGAGTAAACCTTTTCCTCCTCAACTAGCTTCTTGGTCCTGGTGTTTTGTGCAGGAACAGAAACCCTGACTAAGACATTAGGGACTGGAGAGATAGCTATGCAATTGGGAGCGCTGGCTGCTCTTGCTTGGGTTTGAGTCTCAGCAACCACATGGAAGCTCACAAGCAATTGTAACTCCAGTTCCAGAGAGTGGATTGTTATAAATTGAGGTCACTCCGTGGGCTTGGGTTTTTCTTCATTCATAAGTCCTTTCTTTTCTAGCTCCTCTGTCATGTTGTAACACATCCAAGGGGCCCTCACCAGATGCTGAATTGATGGGGCCACTCAAGTTTTGTCTTTTAGTTCCCCAAACTGTTACATAAAATGTTCTTGTTTAGCATTCCCCTACACTGGGGCATGGGGCCCTCTCAGGACCAAGGACCTCTCCTCTCATTGATGTCCAACAAGGCCATCCTATGCTACATATGCAGCTGGAGCCATGGGTCTTCCATGTGTACTCTTTGGTTGGTGGTTTAGTCCCTGGGAGCTCTGGGGGTACTGGTTGGTTCATATTGTTGTTCCTTCTATGGGGCTCAAGCTCCTTCAGCTCCTTTGGTCCTTTCTCTAGCTCTTCCATTGGGGACCTTGTGGTCAGTCCAATGGTCCCCATCCACCTGAGAGCATCCACCTCTGTATTTGATAGTATTCTTAAGCAACCCCAAAAACTCCACCAGAGAACTCCTACAGCTGATAAACAACAGCTGATAAAATTAACTCAAACAAATCAGTAGCCTTTCTATACTCAAAGAATAAACAGGCTGAGAAAGAAATTAGGGAAATGACACCCTTCACCATAGTCACAAAATATATAAAGTATCTTGATGTGACTAACCAAACACGTGAAAGATCTGTATGACAAGAACTTCAAGTCTCTGAAGAAAGAAATGGAAGAAGATCTCAGAAGATGGAAAGATCTCCCATGTTCATAGATTGGCAGGATTAATACAGTAAAAATGGTCATCTTGCAAAAAGCAATCTACAGATTCAATGCAATCCCCATCAAAATTCCAAATCAATTCTTCATAGAGTTAGAAAGAACAATTCTCAAATTCATCTGGAATAACAAAAAAAACCCAGGATAGCAAAAACTACAATAAAAGAACCTCTGGAGGAATCAGCATCCGGACCTCAAGCTCTACTACAGAGCAATAGTGATAGAAACTGCATGGTATTGTACAGACACAGGCAGGTAGATCAATGGAATAGAATTGAAGACCCAGAAATGAACCCACACACCTATGGTCACTTGATCTTTGACAAAGGAGCTAAAACCATTCAGTGGAAAAAAGAGAGCATTTTCAGCAAATGGTGCTGGCACAACTGGCAGTTAGCATGAAGAAGAATTCAGATCCATTCTTATCTCCTTGTACAAAGCTCAAGTCCAAGTGGATCAAGGACCTCCACATAAAACCAGATACACTGAAAACTAAAAGAAAAGAAAGTGGGGAAGAGCCTCGAGCACATGGGCACAGGGGAAAATTTCCTGAACAGAACACCAATAGCTTATGCTCTGAGATCAAGAATTGGCACATGGGACTTCATAAAAGTGCAAAGCTTCTGTAAGACTAAGGACACTGTCATCAGGACAAAACGGCAACCAACCAATTGGGAAAAGATGTTCTTGTTTAGAAAGTACCTAGCATCAGGTATTCTGTTAAAACAACACGGAATGGAGTCGTCTACCTAACTTACCTGTCTGGGAAGTGTTCACCAGTAACCCTTTGGGTGGTAGAAAGTGGACTGTGGTCACAGCGCTGTTGTTCACAGTAACAACCACCTTTCTTATTATTTTAATGAAATAGTTGATAAAAGCATCTTAAAGGAAGAAAAAAAGAACTTAGTTTGGCTTACAGATTGAGGGGATCCTTTTATCATGGAGGCAGGAGTGTGAGGCGGTTAGTCACACCATGTCTGCTGTCAGGAAGCAGGGAGACGGTTCATGTTCTCTCTCTCTCTCTCTCTCTCTCTCTCTCTCTCTCTCTCTCTCTCTCTCTCTCTCTCTCTCTCTCTCTCTCTCTCCTCTCTGCCCAAGTGCAGGACTCCAGCTCATGGATGGCACTACCTGTATTAAGGGCAGCTCTTCCCTCCTCAGCTAACTTTCTCTGGAACCAGTTTCATACATACACAGAAGTGCATCTCCTAAGCAATTCCCAAATCAAGTAAACATGACAATAAAGACAAATCAAATCCACCCAAACAATTTCCCCTCTACTTCCTGAATGGCCATTCAGCTGGATACTATTTCTCAGGCTCTCTTCTAGTTGGTGGCCTTCATGACAGCACATTTTACTCATAAGAAGGAGGGTAGAAGTTATCGATATGCTTCCTGGGCTAAGATTCATATCTGTTTACATCCCCCACTGTGTTATTGAGGGGTAACGGGTATACAGTGAGATGTTCCTTTCCAGCACACAGGTTGGTACATAGCTTCACTATTAGGTCATGTAGACCACCACAGCCACCTTAGAGTATATGCATCATCTTAAAGTACCCTCTCAAGCTTTTGTAATAAATTTCTCATGTCCCGATTAGGGGTTGGTGGAAGCCACCGAATTCTAGGAATATATGGATTCATGTGGCATGCAGTATTGGGCTGGGTGTTTTTCTTCACCATGATTAGAAAATTCATCTATGTTGTTTGCATTTGTAGGGATCTATAGCCCCACCCCTTTTCTGTTGGGCAGCCTTCCATTGTATGAATGTACTATAATCTGTCATAGACATTTGCTTTGCTTACACTTTTCGGTACAGTGGTTAAAGCTAGACATACCTGTGTCTAGTCTTCATGTGAATCTATACTTTCTGTTCTCTAGTAATGAAATTGCTGAGTCACACAAGTGCATATTTACCTTCAAGAAAGTGCTAAACTGTCCCCTGCAGTGACTGGTCCAGTCCAGTCAGTAACATAGAAGAGTCACAGTATTCCACACCGACACCAACACTTGATAACTCCAGCCCATTTAATTTTAACTATACTGGTGTGTGTATTCTGGTATTCATTGTGGTTTAACTTGCCTTTCTCTTGATCACTAATTGCTAACATCTTCAATGTGTTTCTTGGCCATTTGAGTATCCGCTTCTATAAATATCTTAAAAACATTTGTTCATTTCAACTAGTTTGGTTTTACTACTATTGAGATTGAATGTACATTGGGTGTAAGCCATTTACCAGGTATATGTCTGACCAAAAGTTTTCTGTGTTGCTTGTACTCTCATTGTATTGATAGAATCCACTGAAATGGAGACGTGTTTATTTCTATATAGTCCAGTTGATGGGGCTATTGACATTATTGATGATTTGTCTTTGTGGTGTTCTATCTTAGATGTCTTTTGCTTCCAGGTCATTGAGCCAAATGTATACAAAAAACCATGTATTCTCTCCTGCCTCCTTATTCCATCTTTTCTGACTTCCAGAAGCAGGTAGCACTAAGACCCTGGGGTGTAGAAAAGGCATAAGACAAAAAGTGTCTGGAACCCTAGGACTTAGCTATGAGGGAGAGTCACTAGCCAGTACTATGTCTTTGGACTGGAAAGCTTGAGGCAGGAATGAATGACAACTATATTTGAACTATTAACTTTTGCATGCCTATTTGTGCCTTTTGTTTTGTTTGTTTTTCAAGACAGGATTTCTCTGCATAGCTCTGGCTGTCCTGGAACTACCTCTGTTGACCAGGCTGGCTTGGAACTCAGAGATCAAACTGCCTCTGCCTCAGAACTTTGGGCATTAAAGGTGCCAGGAACCACACCCGGCCTTGCAGGACTCTGTGGTATGGCTGCTCAGCCTGTTCTAGAACTTAACTATTTCTCCAGTGTGCAGATTCTGTGCTTTGCCCAGTGGTCTCCAGTGAGGTTCTGGCATGAATTGGAAGATCACTGCCCTTCAGCATTCCTCCATCTTTCTAAGCTTCCTTTTTTGAACAAGCCAGAGAGGACAATTAACTCTGAGGAAGGTTTGTGCATATTGTCTGTGCATATTGTCTGGCATCTAAGTAGAACTAGGTGGAGGTTGAGAGGACTTGGTGCTATCCCTGTTCCCTTTCAATTAAAAATAGAGATGCTGTCAGCTTACCATGATTTTCTTCATTTGTACTGTTCATTCCTTCATTACCCAATTCTGCCTGTCAGTTTATGTGGCTCTCCATTGGCTTCATCTCTGGGGGATTGTCTTCTAACTCTGCCTTACCATGGTAGTATCGTGTCTGCTAAACAAGGCTGAGCTTTACCCCACCGGATTCCCACTGGGTGCTTTGTACAGATCCATAACATGTCAGTCTTTAATCTCTTTTATAATTTATTTCTGCTAGTTTTCACTTGTTTTAGAGATAATAAAACCCACAGTAGTTACTTTTCTGTTGCTGTGATAAAAGTCCCTGACCAAAAGCAACTTAAAGGGAGAAATAGTTTGGTTTGGTTCATGGTTGTGGAGAGCTAGAGTCTAGAACATCAGTAAAGGTAAAGAGGCAGGGTATGCTGGCAGGAGAGAGAGAGAGAGAGAGAGAGAGAGAGAGAGAGAGAGAGAGAGAGAGAGAGAGAGAATAAGAAGTGAAGAGAGCTTATAAGTCCACAAAGTCCATGCCCAGTGACATACTTCCCCCAGCAAAGCCTCACCTCCTAAGGGTTCCCCCTCAACAGTGCCATACACTGAGAACCAAGTTTGTGGGAGGAACATTTTCATTCAGGCCACTATGTTCACCAGTCAGTACAGTGAGAAAGGAGATTGCCAATAGCCTTCAGCATTCTCCTTCAGCTTATGACTTCATCCTCTCGCGTACATAATTTCTGTCCTGAATTTTATGCTTATCATTCTTCAGCTTCTCTGTACAATTCAGTTTCAACCTTTAAAGTCTATCTCATGATTTATGCTTCCAATAGCATTGTGTGAGTGTACTGAGAAATAATGTAGATATAAGGCTCACCTATTTTGGAGGTAGAGTTCAATGGTAGTAAATTTATTTAGTCGTGCAACTGTCTAGTTTTAGACTATTTCCATCAGAAGACTCCTTGCTCTCATTTTCTGTCATTTGAAAGCACGTTTGAAGGTTGTGATGACAAATACCTGTGATCTCAGTGTTTGGGAGGGTGGAGGCAGAGGGATCACAAATTTAAACCCAGTTTGTGCTGTATTGTGAGATGCTGTCTTAAGAACTCAAGGGCTGGGATGTTGTAGCTCAGTGGTAGAGTATTTGCTTGGTGAGCACGAGGCCCCGGATTGTCAATGCCTCAAAAAAGACAGATTGTTGTGGGTATGAATGTTGATATTAAGAATCTTTCATTCTGGGAGGCTATTCATAGTATCTTCTTTGTGGAGTACCTTTGTATTAATGTGTGTGCATACACATACATTTGTGTGTATACATATGTATACGCATGTATGTGCCTATGTCTGTGTATGTATCTGCTCACTTGAGTAGGTGCATGCAGAGGCCAGAGGTTGATATCCAGATGTCTCTCTCATTCACTTCATTTATTTTTGAAACAGTGTCTCTCACACAACCTGGAGCTTGCTGTTTCTGCTAGATGAGTTGTCCAGAGATCCCCTGGGATCTACCTATCTTTGCCTTGCTGATCCCAGATAACAAGCAGGCATGAGCTCTTCACACGGGTGCTAGAGATCTGAACTCAGACACTCATGCTTTTACAGTAAGCATTTTACCTGCGAGGTCATCTCCCCAGCACCATGAAATGTCTTTTTTAAGCCTCTTTCCTATTTTCTTTTCTTTCTTTTTTCTTTTCTTTTCTTTTCTTCTCTTCTCTTCTCTTCTCTTCTCTTCTCTTCTCTTCTCTTCTCTTCTCTTCTCTTTTCTTTTCTTTTCTTTTTGAGACAAGGTTTCTTTGTGTAGCCCTGGCTGTCTTGGAACTCACTCTGTAGACCAGGCTGGCCTCGAACTCAGAAATCTGCCTTCCTCTGCCTCCCAAGTGCTGGGATTAAAGGCGTGTGCCACCACTGCCTGGCTCTTATTTTCTAAAACATTAAAAAAATTAAAATATATTTAAAAATTTCAAAATGTACACAGTGTTTACATCACAATGCTCACTCTCCAGTTTTCCTCTAACCCTTCACGTGTTTCCCTCCCCATTCCTTTCAAATGCACGACTTCTTTGTCTTTAATGATAATATATGTATTATATATATATGAATAAATATGTAAATACAGCCAACTGAGTCTGTTTAGAACCGACCACTTGGTACTGAATAGGTAGCTAGGGGACTCGTCATGGGGAGGACTTCTTCTTCCTCTCTCCGTGGGGAGGACTACTTTTCCCTCTCTCAGTAGCCAGTAATTTCTTGTAGCTCCTTTAACCCAGTTTGGACATTGTACTGTTTTCTCTTTGCTCTTGGTTAATAGTCTTTGATATAGTCTGGAGATAATTCTCTTGTTAGACGTTTGTGTTATGATTTTTTTCTCAGTTTGTTGAATGCTTGTTAAATCTATTAACACTGTATTTGGAGGAGTAGGGATTTAATTTGGATTAATTTATTTATTATTTGTCTTTACCAAGTCTCAAAGATATCCTTTCAATTTTTCCAGGGGATTTTTCTGCAGTATGTTTGGTTTATGAACCACCTGCACCTGCTCTTAGCCAAAAGCATAGATGTGCGCTATCTCCAATTAATCTTCATATATGGGATGATGTAGAAGTTAAGACTTTTCTATATATGTTGTTCTTGGACCATAGTAAAGAAGAACTCCTTTCCCTTGTTGAGTTACTTACCTATTGATTACGTGGCCTTACATGTGAGCCCTGTTTTGGAGCATGCATTCTGACCGTGACCTTACATGTGAGCCCTGTTTTGGAGCATGCATTCTGAGTGTGATTCTTGTTCCCAGACCTCCGTTGACTTGACTGGGAGGGTTAAGGAATGAGAGGCTAGAAGCTCATCTCTTTCTGTATTTTCACTTTTCCACACCCCCTCCTGGGATTTGGGTTGCAAGTGACCCGCTAACTGAATAGGAACCCAAACGTTAATGGTATCAAGATTTGTGCATGAATGTGGAAGGTCTTTTAAAAATTCTTTCAGCAATGAATTTTAGTTCTCAGCACAGTGAATTTGCAACTTTTAATTTGATTCACTTCTAAGTAATAAAAAATTCTATTGCCCATGATAATTTTAGAAGATGTTTTTATTCAATATGTTTTTGCTAATAGGTAAGACAAGAATTGATTTTTTGGATAATGTCATTTTACCTTGCAAGATTGATGAATTTAATTCTGGTATGTTTTTAGAGATTCTGTGAGATGGTATGTGTTCAGACAGATAAGTTAATGATGAGTGGTCACAGCTTTAATTTAAAAAAAATTTTTAATCGATTATTTGGTAATCTCACATCATTTACTCTGATCTTTCACCTCCTAGCCTTCTCATGTCTGCCCCCTTCCCTCGTGATCCTCACTCTGCAAAAAAACAAAACAAAACCAAAAAACAAATCCGTTTTGTGTGGTCCATATATTCACTGAAGCATGGCCAAATTCCTAGTGGTAAGCCCTCCAAGACAGCTTGAGTTTTCCTGTGCCAGAAACCATCTGCTGAGGAGGTGGCTGGATAGGGGTGGGATAGAGCCTGCTCCACTTCGAGGGGTGGGGCCAAGCTCTCTCATAGCCATAGACATTAATGCAGCTTCCAACAGGCAGCATCTGAGACCCTGGGCATCAGCATGAGCTTAGGTGGTACCATGGTCCTTGGTCACTGACCCATTCAAGGCCTTCAGCAGCCGCCTGGACCAAGAGCTTTGACGTTGTCTCAGGTGCTAACACATGCGAACAGCTTTACTTCTTAACGTCCAGTTATGACTTATTTTTTGCGTCTTGTTTTATGGTCTTCTGTTTCTATGGTATAGTGTTTAAAATAACACCATTGTAATTTTTTGTGTGTGTGTGATCTCCTTGATACCTTTTCACATGACATCTGGTAGGTTTCTAGGCCACTTTTTTTTTTGTTTTGTTTTTTCGAGACAAGGTTTCTCTGTATAGCCTTGGCTCTCCTGGAACTCACTCTGTAGACCAGGCTGGCCTTGAACTCAGAGATCCACCTGCCTCTGCCTCCCAAGTGCTGAGATTAAAGGCGTGCGCCACCACCGCCCGGCCACTTTTTTTTTTATTATTGAAAATAAAGTTAGTTTTATACAATATATTCTGATCATCGATCAACTCTGTGTCCTTGTTGCCTCCTTGGACACTTGGTGAAGACTTGTCGAACTTATTTTCCTTTTAATCAAAGAAAGGGTCCTCTGTGGACCAATAAGATAGCGTCTGTATGTCCAAGCCTTCTTGTTCACCTGTGATTGAGTTTATTGTAGAGAAAAGTAACAGAAATTGGTTGGATAAAGGAGTTGGACATAGAACTAATGTGGGCTTCTAGCCCCAAGCCTCAGCAGCCCAGCCATGGGTCTGCACGGTTCTTTCACATTGAGAAGTTAATCTTTTGAGCCATTTCCATGCTGTAGATTCTCTGCTACGTTTCATAGCTCTCCCGCTGGCATCAGCAGCAAGACTTCTCATAGTACGATCAGTCGTCACTTTATGGCTTCAGTAAGCCTGTCGGTGGTGAGGATTCTTCTGTTGAGGGTCCTGTAGGCACCTTCCACGTTCCCCTCCTGAACCATCACAGTCCTGGCAATGAACTTCAGATGTTTAGCCACGACCTTGTATTTAAATCCTCATTCTTCAGAGCCTGGGGCCCCCGAATTTGGACCTGAATTTGTTTTCTAATACACTTGATTTGATAATATTTTCATAGCATTAAAAAATCTCTCTCGTTTTTATCAGCTTTGGTACTGGGTTATTCTCGCTTCATTAAATGAGCTGAGGAATTGATTTCTCAACCTGACTTTCCAGGAGCTTTTTTTTATATTGGCATTATTTCTTCATAAAATATTTGACAACATTTCTTAAGTGTCATGGGTTTTCAAGTTCTCTTTGTAGAAAAAAAGTTTTGTTAAAAATTAAAAGTGAACAAATATAGGTTAATTTAGATCAAAAATTTGTTTTGTTCATTTGGGGGAGTTCCTCCCTCAAGGAATGTGTGCATTTTGCTTAGTTATCAGCTTCATGATTTAAAGTTGGTCAGACTGATTGTTCTGGCAGCATGTGTATAGTAGAGGATGGCCAAGTTGGTCATCAATGGGAGCAGAGGCCCTTGGCCCTGTGAAGGTTCTGTGCCCCAGTGTAGGGGAATGACAGGGCTGATAAGTGGGAGAGGGTGGGGTGGCAGGCATGGGGAGGGGGAGGCAACAGGGGTTTGTTCTTGTTGTTTTTGTTTGTTTATTAAAAATAAAAAAATAAAAAAGTTGGTCAGAATATTTTCATTCTTAAAAATAGGTCTAGAGTCTGGAGTGAAGACCTTCCTAATGTTAGCAGTATGTGTTTTCTCTCCTTATAAGCCGAGCCACAGTCTTGGGACATGTGTTTATTTTTAATCTTTTCAAAGAATCAACTTGGACCAGTTTTCCATCATGGATCCTCCTTCCGTCAATTCCCACTTTCTACCTTCATTGAGATTTATTTGCCTATTTATTTATTTATTTATTTATTTATTTATTTATTTATTTAAATCTGTATGTGGAAGTTCAGTGGGTTTGGAGTCCTTTCTTCTGTATGAGTTTAAGCATTTAAAGCGCTGCCCTCCTTCTCGGCACTCTAGCTGTGCCTTGCAAACTGTAATATGTTGCCTTTGTTATCACTTAGTTTGAGATATTTTCCAGTTTCCTTTGTAATTTCTTCATCGATCTGCGGTTTGCTTAAAAGCGTTTGTTTAATTTACCAAACCTCTGTGTATTCCTTTTAAATTTAATTCCATGCGACCGGAGACTATAACTTGAATGATTTTTTAATCGTTAAAAACTTGCTGAGATGTGCTCTTTCGTGAAGCACATGGCCTGCTTGGTGAGGATTTTCTGTATACCTGAAAGGAATGTGAGTTCTCTTTTGAGGTGGACTGATATGTGGATGTTAATGAGGTCACCTTAGAGG
>JADRCC010579571.1:0-11814 GCA_019843855.1 Hylomyscus alleni
GGGAGATGGGACAGGGAGGGTAAGGAGGAACATGATCAGGTATTGGGAAGGGGGTGTAAATATGACTACAGACCTAAGGGTCAGCAGAAAGAGTGGAAACAGGCAACCTTAAGAGGTAGGAGGTGGGGGGAGACTTCTAGAATGTATCAGAGACCTGGATGTGAGCGATTCTCAGGACTCAAAGGGAATCCTTGGATGAAGTGCTGTACAGTGGGGAGGGAAAACTTGTAGAGTCTACCTCTAGTAGAAAGACAGGGCTCAAGTGGACGGGTGGGGTTGCCATCCCACAGTCAAAAGCTCTGGCTAAGAATTGTTCCTGTCTGAAGGAAATGCAGGGACAAAAATGGAGAAGAACATGAGAGAAAGGAAGTCTAGTGACAAGCCCAAATTGGGATCCCGCTCAAATGGGGCTCCAAGGCCTGATACTGTGACTGATGCTCCGGTATACTTGCAGACAGGAGCCTAGCATGGCTGCCCTCAGAGATGCCCAACAAGCATCTGAAAGATTCAGATGCATATATTTATACACAACCAATGGACAGAAGCTGGTGATCCCTGTGGTTGAACTAGTGAAAAGCTGGAAGAAGTTGAGGAGGAGGAGGATGACCCTATAGGAAGAGCATCAGTCTCAAGATCTCTCAGACACCAAGCCACCAACCAGGCAGCATATACTAGCTGATATGAGGCCCCCAGCACATATATAGCAGAGGACTGCCTGGTCTGGCCTCAGTGAGAGAAGATGTACCCAACCCTCCAGAGACTTGAGGCCCCAGGGAGTTGAAAGGTCTAGTTGGGATGGGGGTGGGGGATGAGGATGTCCTCTTGGAGATGGGTGGAGGAGGTATGGGATGGGAGTGGTCGGTGGGTAGACCAGGAGGAGATAAAGACTGAACTGTAAAACAGGTATTAAAGAATATAATAATAATAATAATAATAATAATAATAATAATAATAATAATAACTTCAATAGATAGCACATGCTGGTGAGGGTGTAGAGCAAAGGGAACCCTTCTTCATTGATGATGGGAGCATATCAACTTTTACAACCACTTTGGAAATCAATTTGGCGTTATCTCAGAACACTGGGAACAGTTCTACCTCAACATCTAGCTGCACCACTCCTGGGAATATACTCAAAAGATGCTCCAACATCCCACAGAGACACTTGCTGCACTGTGTTTATAGCAGCTTTATTCATAATAGGCAGAAATTGGTAACAACCGAGGTGTCCTTCAACTGAAAATGGATAAAGAAAATGTGGTACATCTGCACAGTGGAATATGATTCAGCTACTAAAATCCAAGTCATCATGAATTTCGCAGGCAAATGGTTGGAACTTGAGATTATCACTCTGAGTGAGGTAACCCAGTCCCAAAGGACATACATGGTAAGTACTCACCTATCAGGGATTATTAGCCATAAAATACAGGTTCCATGTTACAGTCCACAGACTCAAAGAAGGTAAACAAGAAGGAAGGCTCAGGCAGGGAAGCTTTAATCGCACTTAGAAGGTGGAATAAAATATTCATAAAGAGGCAGATGGAAGGCGGGAACTGGAAGGGAGAGGAAGTGTTGAGGGACATGGGGGTTCAGGATCAGGTACGGGGAAGTCAGCAGAGATGACTAGATGGCCATGAAAATGAATGGAAAATAGCAACTGACCAGGGTGAGGAGTTGGGGGGGGGGGCATCTCCAGGAAGAGTCAGTGACCTGGGATAAGGGAGGCTCCCAAGAAGCAATGGATGTGACCTTAGCTGTGACACACTAAATTGGGGAAATGGAAGCTGAAGATGTTACCTCCTATAGCCATGCAGGAATCCCAGCGGAGCAATAGAGAAATCAATCCACCCATAAAACTTTCAACTCAAAATATATCCTGTCTACAAGATGTGCAGGGGCAGGGCATGGAACAGAGACTGAGGCATTGTCCAACAAATAGCCATCCTGCCTAGAGACCCATTCTATGGGTAAGCACCAACACCTTACACTATTAATGACACTCTGTTTTGCTTGTAAATAGGAGTATGTTGTCCTCTGTGAGCCTCCTAGCAGCTGACTCAGAAAGATACAGACACCCACAGCCAAACAGTGGATAGAGGTTGGGATTCTTCTGGAAGAATAGCAGGAAAGATTGCAGGCCCTAAGGGGTTAGGAACAACACAGAAAAACCAATAGTCAACTGTCCTGGAGCCTTGGGATTCTTGGAGTCTGAACGACCAATGCAAGAACATATACAGACTGGACCTAGGCATCCCTGCTCATATGTAGCAGATGTGCAGCTTCGCCTTCATATGGGTCTCAGATAACTGGAAAGGGAGCTAATTCCAAAAGATGATGTCTGAATGCAGAACATTTTCTTCTCTCTGGGCTGCCTTGTCTGGCTTCCGTGGAAGAGGAAGGGCCTAGTCAATCAGAGACTTGGACGTGCCGGGAGGGGGGTAATCAGGGGAGCCCCCATCCATTCAGAGGAGAAGGGAATGGGGGGAAGGATTGTGGGAGTGGGTGACAACGATGGGGGTAATGAGCAGGATGTAAAGTGATTAAGTAATCAATCAATCAATCAATCAATCTCAATTGAGGGAAAATTTGACTGGAAACCAATATTTGATGTAGTAATAAGCAATTACAAAAGTTCTGCAATAAATATACTTAAAGAATAAGAAGAAATGATGTTTCAATTAAATATTAAAATGTTATAGTGACAAATGTGGAATCTTAATAAAGAAATAGAAATTACAACAGGAATTGTAACAGAACTTCAACGAATGAAAACAAGCTGAAAAAAGTAAAAAATACCCCAGATGAGCTCGATGACAAATTAAAGAGTTTAAAGAAAAGGGACAATGAACTTGAATGGCCACTCACTTTCTTGAACACAAAGAAAAATACTGAAGCTTTGATATAATAATAATAATAATAATAAAAATCCCACACTGAACCATGCATATATTCACAGACATTTAAAGGAAATCTAAAGCAACATCTCTAATCCTTGCTTGGTAATTTAAATTGGATTTTGTATTTTTGGATCAGTTGTTGTATTTCAAATTATTGGTATTATATTTCTGTCTGATAGTAAAAATATTACAAAAATAGAATGTTAACTTGAAAATAAAATGGCATAGTTTCTCACACTTACATAGTATAATGGCCAACTGAATTTCCTCTTAGGTCTAACATAGAAAGCATCTTGTTGTCCCAAAGATGATACTTTCCTATTATCTTAAGAATTCCATCATTACCAGCCTATAAAAGCATAATTTTAATACTCAGAAAATCGAATACCAAGGCATCTCTTTACTCTGCATCTTCACTTGTCTGCAGCATAACTTTGTCTAATGAAACTCACCCAGAGTAAACTCCACAACCTCCTTTCTAAGCTTAGTGCCACGGGAAAGGCCCTTCCCACCCCTTCCTAGCTCACAAACGGCACTATGAGCAATGCAGTTGCTCAGCACAGACCTCATAGGATTGTATCACCCTTTCACTTCTCTGTTTCCAACCAATCACTACGTCCTGGAAAATGGACCTTTTACATGGCAGTCTTCCGTGTCCTCCCTGTCCCATTTGCTTTGTTCCGTCCTCCATTGTCTTTCATCTGGATTAAAGCAGAAGCTTCAGAGGAAAGATTCAGTCATTCTTTTCCACAATGTAATTGGATTCATTTTTAATTTCTTTGTTTAATATTTTGGGTGTGGTTGCATGCATGAGTGAATATATACATACATACACACACATAGTATATATGTGTATATATGTGTGTGTATATATGTGTGTGTGTGTGCATGCTTGGTCAGGTCTGTACACAGAGGCAAAATAAGGATTCTTGGTGTCCTACACTATAGTACTTCCCTTCATTCCCTTCAAGGAGGCTCTCAAGTGGAGCTAGGTTGGCAACCAGCAATCCCCAGTGAGCCTCATGACTCTCCCCATGCCCTGAAGAGTGGAGTTACAAAGGTGCATGGCCGTGAACAGATTGTTACATGGTTTCTTGAGTATTTAAAATCAGGTCCTCATACCTCCTCAGCAAAGGCTCTTACCCACTGGGATATCTCTCCAACCCTATCGTTGCCATTTAACAACCACGAAGACTATTATTTCTCTCTGTTAATATACAGAATTCTTTTCACCTGCATTGTGGATAAACCCCAACATTCTAGAAATGACTTCAGGTCATTCTGAGATTCTGTTGATTCACCTTGCTCTGTGACCACTCATCGCTTGTCTCTGTGCCTCTATCGTTGCAGCCCCTCCTGCAAAAAACGATGCTCCATGCCTCCTTTGATCACACCACCTTCCTCCAGCTGTCCTTCAGCTCTCAGGTGAGGTGTTACTTTCTTGGTGACATTTTCCCAAGCTAATCTCCAGTCTCTGTTCTGTGATCTCTTATTACCACTTGTCTTTCCTCTGGAGTGCTTTTTCAAGTGTGCTTAAATAATTAATTGAATAATTTATTGTGTAATGTCTGTTTCTCCTACTAAAATGTACGCTTCAGGGATCTTAAGAACAACTTCCACATTTCCCTTCCTGTGTAATTTAGAGGTGCTGTTGGCTTGGGAGAAGTTGATGAGAGGTTTTACTTCAAAGTGGAGATTAGTTAGAAAGTGTTTGTCCTCAAGAGCTTGAGTTCAGGGGCATCTTTCTTGTTCCGTGTTCTGTTTAAAACCAGAGTCCTGGTACCTAGGCTATGAATAATTTTCTTATGGCTTTCATAAGACAAAGAACAAAACTTAAAATCTATGTATGGCAGACATACATAGAACTCAATATTGAAGATAGAACCATTGTTCTGCATAATAACCATATACCAGAAATGAAACTTTTGTTATATTAATAATTTCCAAATATTCTCACTATTTGTATATAAATAATAATAATAGCTTGTGATTGTTAGTAGTAGTATTAGTATTTGTGGTTATTTTAAAATCATGAGTTATAACAGGATATTTGGCACCATAATGCTATCTTTTGTCTGTATCACCTCATGTATAGATTATCATGGATTAATATTCAGGAGTTAAATGGAATAATACATTTACATTTTCTTTAGAAAATCTAGCATAATACATGTATGTGTGTTTACCACTAAATATGCGAATGAGAGAGAGCATGAGGAAGAAGTAGAAGAGATGTTTTTTTAACTTAGGTTCACCATGTATTTAGATTTGGAATATAATTATTAAATTGTCAATATGAACATATTGTTCTGAACATAGAGTACTGTTAACATAAGGACCATGAATTAAAAATGATTCATAAGATTCATTGTATATAGAAGGAAAGAAAAGTTAAAATTATATAGTATTTATTATGCTTTGAATATATAACTTAATATTCAAAGTTGTGTTCATACAGCAACAAAAGGTTTGCTTGACCCTTCATTTTATACATCTCCACTAATGTAAAGTTAAAAGTTCTAATTTCAGAATGAGAAATTTATATGACACACCAGAATTTTTGCATTAGTTGTTTGTATGCAGTTCAATCTATCCTAACTGAATCTAGACAATATATTTTCACCTCAAGACGCAGAGAGAGTGCTTATTGGCATAACTACAAACTTTAGATTTGAATTCCTTATGGCATATTTAAATTCCTGGTTAATGAAGGAATAGCACCTATTCGTGTAGAACCTAATACTTCTAACTACTAATATTGACTGCTGCTTCAGATTAGAGAATATAAAAACTGCTAAATTAATCACCAATACTATTTCTACTTAGAAGCAAGAAAACATGCTTACTATATCCCAGGAGTATATTCTAGGGATGTGAGCTGAAGCATAAATTCAGAAGTACTACATCTTCTTCCTGGTAAAATACCTCAGGTACTTAATTTCTATCTGGTCAATGATGCAAAACTAAGGCATTGGTCAGCCCCAGTGCTTACAGAGCCACTGTGGAAGAAATCTTTATTTCATATACATGGACCTGGCCTCAGATTCTTTATTTAAGAGACATCAGACCTTCTATGTAAATGTTGATTATAAGCTAAACTTTGGCAGTTATTTTGAGTAAAGAAGATGAAGGTTTGGAATAGGGCAGATGACTTTAATGAATATCTAAACTTCTAGTAGGAATATGGGAGCTGACAGCAGCAAAATTACAGAATCAAAGAAGCCAGAACCATTAAAGTGGCACTGGATGACATCCTTAGGATCAAGATTTGAAAGGATGGCATGGAATTTTCTGCATATCCAATCAGTCATCAAGCCAAATTACAAGTGAATTTACCTCCTATGTAAAACTTTGGAATTCCCACAGAGAGGACTTGGAAGGCAAACGTATCCCTAGGTGAGCAGTCAGAGCACCTGATTCCTGTATAATTACATGGAATGAGAATTTGATACATGACAGTAATTACCTAGCTGAAGGTGCAATTAGCCATTTGTGACCTCATTCTGAGTGGCAACTAATTAACCCTTAATGTCAAAAATGTCAACCTTCATCAAGACACCAAAGAAAAGTACTACACGATCAGCTAATACTTGTTCCAATCTATTAATGGTTGAATCTGTCATTAGAGAGGTGAATGTTTCATTTTTACATCAACTTACATGTTAAGATGTGAATTATGCTCCATTTTCTTTTCTTTTGAGGCCCAGTCCTATGCTATCTTTGTGTGCATAAAAATTCTTTACCAAAATAGAAATAAATTTTCATATGTATCTAGAATTATCAGCTCAGTAACATAAAATGAAATCGAGAAGATACACAGGACTGTAATGACCTGGTGTCACATGCATTGGTTTTAGGTATCTTTGGTTTTAAATAAGTCACCAAATTAGAAACAGCATACAACTATATTATAATTATTTTCATCAGTATCTCTCAATTATTGGCACAATGAAAATTATCACTAGTACCGTCCTTTCATAAATGTTGAAGAAATGAGAATTTTTTTCTGTTTTTTTTTCTGAAAGCATAAAATCGCCATTATTTTTTCATGGTTTTAGAGCTTCATTGAAGAAAACAGAGAGAGAGAGAGAGAGAGAGAGAGAGAGAGAGAGAGAGAGAGAGTAGAAAAGAAAATAGAGGCTGGTCATGGCCATGTGGGGAAAGGAAGGGGAAGAGAAGGAGCAAGAGGTGAGAGTAAGAGACAAAAAAGAGAGCAAGCGCTTAAGAGAGCATCATCATTATTTTTAATGCTGGTTTACAACTGTTGTATTCTTATTTATTGTTTTTATTTGATAGCTTCAGATGTTCACAATTCGGGCAGCCAGCCCTTATCTATGCAAGTTTGATCCAAATAAATAAAAGTCTTTTTCAAATAGTGTATTACATACACTCTTTGTTCAAAATTTTAGAATTTATCAGTATAACCTCAACAATAATATTAAAAATAATTTACATGGATCCACAGCTATTTAATATGAAACAAACCTAATTATTAAATAAGACCACCATGGCAAATACTTGCTTTAGAAATTGGAAATAAAGCCTAATACTTATAAGCCATTCTTTTGGATTTATCATTGAAAAGTGTGAAATGTGTTACTGAAATTTTGTCAGCTCTTTGATTTTTCTAGGTTGTTTCAAGGATCTAAACTTAATTTAGGTAATTCAGTTTTTATAGAGACCAAATCATTTTCTCAAACATTTTACAATCTCATCTTTGTGGAATAGCAGGTGCAGGAAAAGAAAATATATAAGTAATGTAACAAACATTATGCCATGGTCCTTAACTTCAGTGTATGGTGCCTTAGACTCCTCATCTTTTTACATAGTTCAGAAAATAGAGCTTACTATAACTTGTCAATATATCAATGTACTTTACTATTTACATATAACCCTAAGGCCTAATTTTGCTTTGTATAGAGAGGCAAATATGTATGGTTTCTATTGACTTTAATAAACACTAAAGCACTTCTTTGTATTTTATATAATTACAAAAGTGTCTGCTGATGACAACAATATTTTTTCCCATCAACAATGAGAACTTTTTTCACTTGTTTGTTTATCACTTTACATCCTTATTGGATCGCTCTCTACCTCCTCCCAGGCTCTGCCTCATACAATCTTTTTCCGATAATTCTCTCCCTTTCTCCTCTGAGAGGGTGAAGACTCACCTGCCTGGTGTTCTTCCACCCCAGCACATCAATTCTCTGCAGGTCTAGGTGCATCCTCACCCATGGAGGCCAGGCGAGTAAGCTCAGTTAGGGGAAAAGGTTCCACAGAGAGGCAAGAGCTTCAGGGACAGCACCTGCTCTAGGTGTTGGGGGACCCACCTGAAGACAGATGATGCACATCTACTACATAAGACCAAGGAGAATTCATATGTAGAAATCACATTCAAGATGGAAAATGCCTCAAGAGTTCTGTAATGCTGCAAACTAACAAGGAAGAAACACTCAGGTAGATTGGAGATCTATCTATAGCTTTCAGTTCTGAGCA
The DNA here is from genome assembly GCA_019843855.1 of Hylomyscus alleni. Lineage (NCBI taxonomy): Eukaryota > Metazoa > Chordata > Mammalia > Rodentia > Muridae > Hylomyscus > Hylomyscus alleni. The sequence continues at coordinate 8,394 of JADRCC010579571.1, forward strand.
AGTAGATGCTGAGGCGATGAAGTACTAGATTATACAACAAATGTAACCTTAATACTTGACAGGCCTACTTAATGTTTTTTACATGGAGAATCATGCTTTATTCCCAGCAGCACTGACTAGGACGCCATATGCTTTCCTTATCCATAGCAATCCTTGTTAACTTGTCTTTTGATGAGTAATTCTGTTATACACGGGATCCTCATTAGTATAAACTGATGACTAGTGATGCTCCCAACACTGTATGTCATCTCTTAAATGCCTCCTCAAATCATTTACTGGTTTGAACTTGGGTTTTTTCAAAGAGTTTTTGGTTTCTTCTTCTATGTCTTTGGTGTCACATCCATGAAACCATTGCTAATATCAAAGTCACAAAGATATTCGTCTCTTGAGTTCTACTAAAACAGTTTATGATATGGGGTATCATATTTTAAGTCTTTAATCCACTTGACTTGTTCTGTGCCTATGCTGGAGTTATGCCAAAAGAATAAGCAAAAGCTTTATTTTGAAAAGAAAGAAAATTTAAACATATTTTGAAATTAGTAAACTTGAGGCCTCTTTCTTTATTCCTTTTCTCAAAGCTGATATAAAGATTCATGGACTGTGGAACACCACAAAATTATATTATTATTAATTTTAGTATCTTAAAATGTCCTCTCTTTAAAAATATTTATTGATTGGTATGTGAATCTGCATCTAGAACATATATACCTGGTGTATGTTGCCTACAGAGGTTGGAGGCATTCAATCTTTTGGAGCTAGATTTATAGATGTATGTTGTCTGATGTGAGTGCTAGGAATTGAAAATATATTCTCTTAACCATTGAGCCTTCCCTCTAGTCCTTATTAAAATTTCTTTGATTTATTTCTTTTTTATTTTTACATTTATTTAATTGTGAGACACATGTGTGGAGAGTAGAGGTCTACGTTCAGGAGTTGTTTCTATTCTTCTATATGGTTCCAGGTGTGAACTCAGGCCATCAAGTTTGACAGCAAGCATCCTTCCTACTGATTTGTCTTGCTAGTCTCTCTCTCTCCCTCCCTCTCCCTCTCCCTCTCTGTCTCTGTCTCTGTCTTTCTCTCCTTCTCCCTCTCTCTCTCCCTCTCTATTCTCCTTCTCCACCTACCTCTACCACTCCTTCTGTCTCTCTGTCTCTGTCTCTGTCTCTGTCTCTCAATATTAACTATAATATATTTGATTGGGTGAGGCGTTCACTGAGTAAAGGTGCTTGTTGCATAGACCTGAAGATGTGTCTATGACTCTTGGACTCATATAAAGGTTGTAGGTAATGACCAATGCCATATAAAGTTGCATGGTTTCAACATACTTGTTTAGCATATATGACCACATCATGCACACAAATATAACTCTCTCTCTCTCTCTCTCTCTCTCTCTCTCTCTCTCTCTCTCACACACACACACACACACACACACAGAGAGAGAAAGAGATAGATGATACATAATATTTTAAACTTAAACCCTCTCAAATATCCCATTTACTTATTTGTAGTAATATTCATAATACCCAGATGGCAGAAAAAACTCATTACTCATTGACAGATGAATGGATATTCTGCCACTCATGTTATATATACATGGTGGACTATTGTCCAGTATTAAAGAAGAAATTCTAAAATAATGTGGATAAAACTTGAAAATATTATGCTTAGAAGGTAAATCAGTCCCAGAAGAGAGTACTATGTAATTCTGCTTATATGAGATGTGAACAAGATGCAAATTCATAAAGCAGGATAGAGCTTGCCTGGAAGTGGTGTGTGTGTGTGTGTGTGTGTGTGTGTGTGTGTGTGTGTGTGTTTGTGTGTGTTGCAGAAATTAATAGTTACTAGTCAAAGCTATTTATTTTCTGTGAAACAGTATAAGTTAAAGATTTGCTGTACAATAGTAAACTTATACTCTATAATATTAGACTGGACTGTCTAAGTATTTTGTCATGACTCAGGTTGAGTCTTCTTAACACAAGGATTGCAGTTGTTGTTGTTGTTGTCATTGTTGGTGTTGTTGTTAAAGCCTCTTATAAAGATAATGAGTGAGTGAAAACAAAAAGTTTAAAAAGAAAGCTATTGCAACTCGTCTTAAAGCAAGTAAAAACTACTGCTTGACAGTGAAATACAGCCTTAGATGATGGAAATAAATGCTGTCCTTCCAAGGGGTTAGAGCTTTGCTTCTGCCTTCCATTTGTTCATATTGGAACGGAAAACTACAGAACACAGATGGGAAGCTTAGCAACCACAGTGGTGATGGCATCGACTACTTCCAATATCTGCCTTTGCTTCCATATCCACATTTCCAAGTCCACACAATGTAGACTGCTGCCCAGGTGCTTAGGTTCCCTGCTGTTCTTGTAGTGAGGGGCAGCTCTGGCCTCTCTGGCCACAATTTAATGGGGCATGGCTGTTCTTTTGTTCCAAATTATGATTGTTGCCTCAAACCCTTCTGTTTCCACATATCAGTGTATTGGCTGTGGGAGAAATTCACACATCAAGCAAGTATCCAAGTGGCTGATTTTGGCTTTCTAATTGAATTACACAGGAAAAAAAATTGTAAAATCTGTTCAGAGTCACACATTTCATATGTGTGAATACAAATCATTATTCATTCAACAGGGTTTTCAATATTGGTACATTAGACCTAGTTACTTCTTAGAACTGTTTGCTTTGTAAATATTTTAACAAATATTTCATAAATCTGACTGTATGTTGCAAAATATAAGATAGGACCTGTTATTAGAGCTAAAATTATTATTAGAGCAATAAAAGTTTATCACTAATGAGAAATTATAAATTGTTTCTAAGGCATCATAATTAAACAGCTTAGTAAGCTTAGTTTATATTATCAGAAGTCAACAAGTGAATTTTGCATTATTCCAGTTTTCCAAATATTCATCATTTTTATTTTCTAATATAACAATCTCACTTTTAAAAAGACATATGTTCACTCTTCCTCATGTATTAAACATTCACATTCCAGAAATACAGTCTACATCATTACAACTCTTATTACATTAAGTAGAAACAAGGATTTTAAATAAAAATAGTTATTTTATTCATATTAGTTTCATTTTTAAAAATTCTAACCTTCAAGGAGGAGGAGGAAACATATCACCTTGAATACTGAAATGTAGGTTTTTGTAATGTTATTTTCTTGTATGAAATATACCACAGAATTTTGTGCTTGCCTTACTTATCAGAAGAAACTTAACAACCATAAAACTATGGACATTAAAATAAAAACATAGAGCTATTCATAGGTATATACATAAGCATTGTCATCAGCCATATGTTACCATATAACCTTGCTATATATATTTTATAACCATATAACACAGTCTGTTAACTATATATATTGTTATATATGTATATAACTATATATAGTAGTATATATACATACATCTATTCAAGTTAT
>JADRCC010579572.1:0-19547 GCA_019843855.1 Hylomyscus alleni
CTAGGCAGGTAAAACATTAAAATGCACAGCAACTAAACTTCAAACAGGTTTTTTATTAGATGCCACCTGCAAATCCTTTAGGATTACTTATTTTCAGATATCCGATCCTAGTTTGCATGGGTTTATTAAGGGAGGATTTAACTATGATAGCCACAGTGAATTGGCAGAAATGGAGCTAGAAAGAGAGTCATGTGGCTGTGAGATTATGAAAGCTCTAGATTCAGAAATTACACAATTGTGCTTAAGACAAAGCAGTTAGCAAACTATTGTGGTATTTTTTGAAAATCAATTTTGATATGATTCAAAATACAAAAATTATATGCTCAACAAATAACTCAAGAGACATAAAACATAATTGTGGTAATTTTACCCTTAGGAACTCACTGAATTTCCCTCTTAAGAAAACTAAAATATTCAAAACAAAGCCCTTGAAGATTTAACATTGATTCTGTCATATTCGCTTCTCAGAATACAATTAGCCCAAGGTTAAAGCTAAATATTAAAACATTACAATCTTTGAAAGAAATAGAGATGTTTAGAATCCCATTACTTATTAGGACCTCTGTGCATCTTTAATAACTCAATATTTCTTGTAATTTTAATACAAAATGAACATTTAAATCCAAGTACCTGTGTTTGTATTACTGAATTGAATATTTCATGCTGGCTCTTTGTAACATTTTCAACTCTTTGGGAGTTTATCTTCTTATAGTCACGATGCCTGAGTATCTGTGGTTCTTCTGTGGTTGTCTTTATATTCTATTAATTCACGAATTTACAGAGATGAATCTTTCCAATGGCAAAGCAATGAACTAAAAACAGGCTTTAGGTAAGATCGACTTCCTAATTACTGTGATTTCTATTTTTTATTTTTGCTACCCTAAAGAAATCACTGAGGTAGATGGTTGAATCTTCATATTATCACATCAGAGATACAATGCCGCCTAGGTTCTAATCCTAAAATATGAATACCCAACTTCTTATTTTAAATATGCCTTTCCAACATGTTCTAGATCCCCCTAGAGTGTGCTCAGATGCTATGGAAATTGCTCCATGGGGAAGAATATTTACTTCAAAAGTGTGAAGACCTGAGGAAAAAAATCTACCCATATAAACAACCATGTTTACCAGATGCCCCTGAATTTTGTGGCCAGAAGCAGGATGTGGTTGCTGGCAGACAGTCCTGCTTTAGTTTCTGTGAAAGACTGTCCTTAGAGAATAAGGCAGACAGTGATGGGAGAAGAAGCCATTTTCTCTGTCTTCCACACATATGTGCATTTCATAAACATATGTATACATCACCTGAACACACACAGACACACACAGACACACACACGCAGACACACAAAGACACACACACACAAACACATACACACATACACATACCCACACATACACCCACACAGATATATACACACAAACAAAAAATACACATCTTCAAGTCAGTCTCTTTTTGGCTTTGTTTTTGTTGTTGTTTTTCTTTAAAAATGGGTTTTCATTTTTAATTGTTTTGTTGTCCTAGAATACACATTCCATAAAACTTATTATTAGGAATTTTAAATTGAAATTAGATATCTTTTATAGTATATATTTTGATTATGGTTTTCCCTTCCCTAGCTGCTCCAAAGTTCCCTACCTAACCAAACTCATACCCTTTCTTTCTCTCACTCATTAAAACAGTTATCTAAAATTTAATAATTAGATTCTTTTGAGAGCTGATGAAATATCTGGATGTAAAAAGCTTCCCTGTTCAGTGCTTGGCAGTGGTACCCTATGGCAAAGGTCGTGATGGTTTTTGTTAAATATCTATTCAAAATACATGCATCCAAAGAAGTCATTAAATGAGTTTGGTTAAGACCTCTAGATGTGACAATGACACTTCTTTCAAATAAAAGAAGAATCACTTATCTACAATTTGATTTCAACTCAAGAAAATAAAATGTATAATGTTTACGTAACATAGATAATTTTTTAAACAGGTGTATTGAGGGTCCTGTGGAGAGATTTTTTTTTGCACTTTGATAGAAAAATTTTCTTTGAATTTGCAATAGAGAGAGGTAAATGAGATACTGGATTAAGACCTTTTAGCTACCAGACTGTGAAATCAAGGAAAGAACATTGGGCCCTCTTAGAAAAAAAAAAAAAAAAAAAAAAAAAAAAAAAAAAAAAAAAAAAAACTTGGCCTGTGCATCACTTTCCACGCCCACTGAAAGAGCTCCTGTCTCATCACTCATGTGACTTGGGTGGCACATTTCTCCTTCAGAATCTTTGCATGTACACAACTGTAATCCACCAAGAATATGCTCCAAGCAAGGGAAGAGTGAGTGCCTACCCATCCCCTCTCATTGATCTTCCTTTCAGCCCTCTGTGACTCATCAGTGTTCCACACATGGGACTTCTGCAGTCTTTTCTTCAACTCTTGGAAAAACAATGTATGACGAGCTCCTTGCTGATGGCGGCTTGCTATGCTTCCCTTTAGACCACATTATGAATGTGTGTGGAAAGGAGGAGCCAGGCTCACAATCACAACGTGAAGCTGAGCAACTCTGGATGGCAGGATGGATTGATTTTGTTTAGCCAATAACTCCTCTGACAAGGATTGTCACAGTGTTTTCTTGATAAACAGGAGCCTCCCAGATCACTTAAACTGTTCCTGCTTCTGACTTTTGAGTATACTGTTTTACACCCTTACTCTACTCCACTTTTCCTCCAAAATTGTCCTATACCTAGTACACTAACTAAATATGTCACACCTCTGTTATGGGTACCACAACCTCATCAGGACAGATGGACAGTTGGTCCCTTTTGGGAAAAGAATTGAAAAGATTTAGAAACCTGTTTTCTTTTGTCTTTTTCTCTTCTTTCACAGTTCTGAGACCTTGAAACCCAATGTGTTTATGTTTCACATTGAGTATCTCTGAATACCTAATTGGATTCCAAGAACAGAATGAAAAGTAGATATATGAATGTCTAAGCTTCATTAGCTAGTGTATATACTTTACAAATAGAGGAATGTAAGAAAATAAATGAAGATTTTACAACATTTTTTAGCCTATCTGTGAAGATAAGAAAGGTTTGGGGATGCATTTTCCTATATTAACATGTAATAAAAAATATTTGGACAGTTTGTTTCTAAGTCCAATTAATCTTTCCAGATTCTACCTGGGGAGAGGAAACTACCAGATCCTTCAGCCATAGGACCACAACCTGACTTATAGTTGGTATAGATACAGAGTAGGTATTTCTGTCTACCATACCCATGTCATATCTGTGAAATGAATGCACTTTTGTTAAGATCCACAAAGATGACAGAGCTGTAATACTCAAAAGTAAAACAATTATGGGCTTTGTTTGGTTCTTGTTTATTTTAAATGTATGAGTTGTATTGGTTTACTTGATGCTTTGACACTACCTATAAAAGCAACTTCAGGGAGGAAGGGTTTATTTCTGCTCATAGTTTGGATGTACCCTTTATCATGGAAGGGCAAGTGTAACAGCTAGAGGAAAGCTACCTGTGGTGACAGAAGCCTGAAGTGACAGGGTCACAATAAGTCCATAGTCAGAAAGCAGAGAGATGGCTCTTATACTGCTTGATTTCTTTTCTTCCATTCAATCTGAGTCCTCAGATTTTTGGAGTGGTGCCGCCCACAGACCACATGGGGCACTCCTCACTCATTCCAGAATCAACTACGTGGGCATGCCAAGAGGTTTCCTTTATTGGTTATTCTAGTCGGATTATTAATGATGATTAACCATTCCAAACTTGCTAAATACAGGTATAAACTAAACAGATATGTGATTGTCCAAATACTTATGGTTCCTCTATATCAAAACAGACAAGGAGGGTTCTTCTGTGGTGACATTTTGTTCTTCACAGATGGTTTTGTGTTTTACTCTTTAAGTGACACAGGCAGAGATCATTGTCTTGACATTTGATTATACTGTTTCATAGATCTTCATTCTTATTTCTATGTATGTCATAGAGCCTAATGAAACTCCGTACTCCTCTTGCAATCCCTCATGACACCAAGCATAGAAAGTTTCACATTTCCGACCATCAGCAAAGCTGAATTAATATTCTTGTTAGAGATGTACAAATAAATTTTTCTTAACTCAAATATATGCAAACTCGAGCTGCTTGCTAAATTTCCATTGGTAAATAATACAAACACTGCATATATTTTCTTTGCTTTCTTTGCGCACTGCCTATATTTTCAGCCCCCTTGACACCTTATAAAACAAAGCTTTAACAAACAGCAAATCCCTGTAAATGAACAGTGGACTCTTAAGAACACCTTTGGTGACATGAAGGAATGATATACAAAAGGGGTCATTTCCTCCCCTTCTATCCAGTTTATGAAAGCTTTATTTATTTCCCATCTATGTTTGTGGTATGACTACCTAAAGAAAAGGAACCACATGAATTTGCAGTCTCATTTCCAAAAAAAAGAGAGACTATGAAAGAAGAAGAAACATGGTTGAATTAGATCAGGTCAGACAGCCCTCTTTCTGCAATGCTGTGCAGCAAACTGGTGAAGCAGAGGTTGGAAGGTGATGTGACTTGATATCCCAGCTAAACAGTGAGCCTATTTAGACAAGAAGAACCCAAGAGTTGGCATCCAAAAGATAGACATGGGTAAGTGATTCATGATGTAGCTCTAGCTGACGTGATGCCTATTTCAAACACTCAAATAAATCGGACCAAGCATTACCTTAGAGAGCTAGGGCTGGTATCAGATACTGTGTAGGCTTTCATTGTAAGTCCCTTAACCCTTGCTCGTATCACTGTCAAATAGCTGTTCTTAAGTAGGTTTCATTTATACATCTGCCAGTCTATTCATACGTTGCCTTCAAAGGTGCACCGTTCCTGCAAGATAATGTCATTGCAGGAAAAAAGGGAAAATGATAATCTATCAACCCCGAGATCTCAGAAAGTAAGTACAATACAGAAAGTCCTGATTTAATCAGCAAAAACCCAAAGGAAATCAAGAGCAGACCTAAAACTAAGCATTTGTGTGTGTGTGTGTGTATGTGTGTGTGTGTGTGTGTGTGTGTGTGTGTGTGTGTTCATATATGGCAAAATTAATGAGTGTATCAGAAGCAGGTACTTATATAGATCTACTTCTTATTTTTCTGATGACTATTTTAGTTTTCCATTCTGTCCCCTCTGACTGCACATGTTTTTCATTATTGCAATGTTCAGTTTTGTGCTTTGTAGAAAAGCATCAGAAAACTTGTGTCTCAATAATTTCAGCTTAAAAAAATATCATTCATCTTGCATTTTCAAGATTTCTCCACCATAAATGAGCAAGAAAGTTTATGCAGATAGACTCATTAATGTTGTGAAGTCAGAGAGGAAGTCTATTAATTCATACATAAACTGTGATATTTAACGTGAAAGATCCTCCTTTAGCTTCCGTGCTTTCATTCCTGGGCCCCAACTTAAGGCTACAATGAGACCTGCCAGTTTCCTGACACTGCTACCTTGCTCTTCTAAACTTCTACCTTGTTTCTCCTGTCAAAATGGCAGTAGACCTCTGGAACTGTAAGCCAGAATAGAGCCTCTGCCATTAAGTTGCTTTTATCATGCTATTATAGCATGATATATCATAGCAATGAGAAAATAACTGACAACACATATTGTTACTCTTGAGAGTGATATCAACCACACTGGTACATAACCAATGGCCCAGTGCCTGAGCTCAAGCAATGCATGTCCAGTTGTGTTCTGCAACTCACTCTATATTTTTCCATTAGTTCCTGGCATGCTTCTTTGCTAGAAATATCCTTTGAGTTCATCATAATTTGACTTTATCATATTTACATATTTATTTATTCATTTATTTACTTTATTCTATGTGGATTTCTTTTCCCCACAGAGACACACGGGATACAAGCCATTGTCTGTACTGCTTCTTGTAATAGCAAAGCTATGAGGGTCAGAGTGAGGAAGCTTGCACATAGTAGGTTTGTAACAAGTATTGGTGGGATAATCTGTGTACCCTTCAGGGTGTCACAGATCAGAGTACTATAGACAAGCGGTGTTAGTAACAGCGCAGGAGAACAGAAAGGGAGAATCCTGACCTATTTTTCACAATTAGATTTTCTAAGATCTTGAAAGGTCACAGAATTCAGCAGCTGCACCGATAAGGAGGATTTTTCTAATAGTGATGCCTATTAATTTCCATTGATTACTGAAAAACAGTGGATTACACTAATATAACACCATTTTCTCATAACTGCGTCTGTCAGAGACTATTGCAGGTTGTAATGAGCTGAAGAATTCAGCAGAGCCAGTTAGAGACTGTAGAGAGGAGCAACCATGCTTGCATTCTGCCTCATAAGAGCATCCTTGGTCCTTCATTTACACTCCTGCTTCTATCTTCAATATCAGCAACATGACTCAGAGCCCACGCGCATTGAGGAGATGCTTTCTTTACCATACCACTTGGGATTACAGAGCCCTGGTGTTCATCCTTCTAGGCGATCTAGGATAATGACAAGGAATCATCTACCATCATGGGATTTTTTTTTTTTTTTGGTATTTTTCTTTTCTTTATTCTTTTTTGTTTATTTTGTTTTGTTTTTTCACTTTTTGAAGATTTCACATATTTGTTCTCAATATCACTGTCACCATTTTCTACACCCAAACTGTTCCCATGGTCCTGACTCTTTTGCAGATCTCTTCTTTAATATCACTGTTACACATATGCAGATGAACACATATACTACTGACTCCATTCAGTGTTGCTCATAAGTCCATTTTTGAAAGCTGACCTCTTAGGATTTTATAACCTATTAAGGAATTCCCTTCTGGAAAAACACTGGTTCACCCTCTCTCAGGAGCCATCTGTTGAAGAGGCTTTGTGGAATTTCTCCCACCTACACTGACATGTCAGTCATGCCATTTTGTAGCCTTGTATAGATATTGTTACTTATGAGTGTACAATTTTGCTGTCCTGTCTAGAAGATCTTACCCAATACCAGGCATTCTGGCTCTTGCCATGTTTCAACCTGCTTTTCTATGATTTTCCGGGAGCCTTGGATGAGGGGTCAGTTTGTGGATGGATCAACCGAAGCTGGGCACCCTACAGTCACTTGTCATTTGCATTTAAACTAATTGTGATCTTTCTATAACAGACTTTGATGCAGAGAAACATTTGTTTGATGAGGACTGAGAGCTTCATGATCACCTTAGATTCCTAAATATCTAATGTTTACTTGGAAAATGTAACATTGGTTTAATCCATTATTGCTATTCAGAATAAAATCTAGAATATAACAGCAGATTGTACACTCATATTAAGTATTTAAATAATCAAGAGCTGACATGGAATTAATTGACAGAGGATTTAAGCTGAAGTCAATACTTTTGAATTCTTGCACTTGTGTTATTCACTAAATTTCTTTCCCTGGTTGTATTTCCACTGAGCCTCATATCATTATGTATAATTTCATAGTCACTGTCTCTTGACTTTCTACCAGTTTATAAAGTCAAAGCTCTTATAATCTAATTTATATTCAGGTAATTTTGAAACAAATTCTTCTTAATCTATGTTAGGTTTAATTGTTTTTATATGAGCCTATGGTGTGTGCAGGACAGTAATTGATAACCTTTTGGGGGAATGTTTGAGCAGAAAGCATTTCAGAACTCTCTCTCTAATAAGAATGTGACCTTCCAGAAAGTTATGGCTAAACCCCGAGGCAGAAAAACCCACATAAAATGGTATCAACTTCCTCTTACTGAGCTAAGAGGTTGTATTTTTCTCTTTATCTGTAACTTTGGGGATACCCTTTCCTAATCTACCAGGATGGAAAGTATCTTGGAGTGAGAAATTATTTTCAGGCAGGGAGATAGGTTTTGAGTGATTGTTACCTTTTTTTCATATGCCCTGTAACTGTGATAAATGACTCAAGCTTTAGTGACACATTTAAAAAGTCACTAACACAAGCTCATTAAAGCATCACAGAAAACAAAAGACATCTAACAGCACAGCTCTGGGGCCAGTCAGTATGCTTGAGGACAGTGGAAGCAACATTTCACGCACCCATCCCTTGCTTTACGTCAGGGAAGAGGTGGAATACTTTTCTTGGGTTTTCACTGCAGCTTGGCAGCACATAACCTTCCTCTTTCTATTTCTTCAACTTATCTAAACCTGATTACCTCACAGAGCCAAATGGCTTTATGCTTGCTCCTTTTTAAACAGTCAAATCCCCATCATATTCAGAGGAGGAAAATGTAGCCCAGAGGAAATTCTTGACAACCCCAATGAGGAAGGTTTTGGCAGCACAAAGATTGGAAATCCAATTTTACTGGATTTCTCATTCACTTTCAATTGCACTACTGTGTCTTTTAATAATTCCTGTTAAAGTGTGCTCTTGCCAGGTTTGGTGTTTGGGTATTTTGTGGAGCTAATGCCAGAATCTAGATTCCTTCCATTGACTCCCAAACACATCCCTCTATACTTCATGTCATCAGCAAATGGATTGTCAACAAAAATAAAAGAAGTTTTCACAGACTCAGAAAATGATTGGGTCTAGCATCAATAATTGGGTCTAGCAAGTTTGTTAGTACCCATGAGGTCATATGTCATAAACCTCTCCATCAGTATATTCCAGTTCAGACTATGTACATTGATCATGTAATTCATTCATTTATTTTACATTTATTATTAAATTTATTGTGTGTGTGCATGCGTGTGCATGCATGTGCATGTATGTGCGTGTATGTTTAAGTCAGACAATTGATTGTATGAGTTAATTCTCTCCTTTGATCACGTTTGTGTTCTACTGTTCAAATCCCAGGTCAACAGACTTGATGGCAAAGTCCCAGTGAGCCATTTCTCTGTCAAAGTGCTGAGAAATACAGGGTTTTGAAATTGTGTATGTTTTTTTTTCCATCTCCCAGTACCATTTATGCTAATGGTAGACAGATATGCCTCTTCCTGAAATAGAAAAGAGTGTCTGGGAATGAGAACTGTAGGTAGGAGAACAAGTATTAGCCACAGTAACTGCAGCTTTGTTCTTTCTGCCAACAGAAATCAGCTTGTTGTACTTAGCAATGCAAAAAAAAAACCACATAAGTTCTGTTTTGTGTCTCAGGTAGATGTCACACCTCCCCTTCTACTTTGATACCTTCTCACTGCATGGCAAGATCCATACTAGGACTTTCCTTTATTATGAAGCATAATTAGCTTTGGGAAAAGGTTCAATGAGAGCCAGTGTGGTACTACAGAGTGATACCTATCTGCAAACGAGTACATCAGAGGCATATCTCTGAACTTCTCATACCAGATTCAACCAATGTTTCATAAGGAGCGTCATCCTTTCTAACTACAATGTGTGTTTACCTTATTCATTTCTGACATCACCCAAGTTTCCCACGCTGGATTATTATCCAGTTGATATTGTCTTATTATTGCCCACTATCTGGCCATATTACATGGGTTCTCTGACATGTGGGAGGATTGCCTCTGGAATGTTATTGAAACTGGGAGAGTGCTCTCACTCTGATGGAACAATCCTGGTTTGTGATCAGCTGCTGATTCACTCTGACCCAGGTAATTGTCTACTATATTTGCTAATGGCTGTATTCTTTCCTTAAATAAGTAAATTAATATCCAAATACTTCTCAGGAATATATATATTATATTCAACAGAAATTATATATTATATAATTATATATATTATATATATATATCTCAGAAATTATAATATATTATATATATATATATATATATATTCTGACATAAGTGTTCAAAATTAGCAACCAATTCTATTGATTAAAGAAATATAATGGTTTGAAAGACTATATCAGCTTTATGAGATAGATCTGAAGGTCTTTGACCAAGAACAGAAACGTGTAGATTGACCTTGGGTCTTTCCTGTTTTGCTCTATGGCTAGGAAAGTTTCACCTTTTCCCTATCCTTACCATCACCACCTGTAAGAGCTGATTAGAAAAGACTCCACCCAATGCTGCTCTTCAAGGTAATGTCCTCTTAACAACTGCCACCCAATCACAGTTGTTGCTTGCTGAGGCACGTTTATATACTCTAACCTTGAAGGCGCAAGTTCAGCAAGCCTGGAGTAGGGTGCAGAACTCTAACACGTCAACAGAAATCCTGCATGGTCATGAAACCTGCCAAATATGGAGAGCCACGTCTGTGAGAGTAAAGTGAATAGAACCTACCATTGAACCTAAATCATGTCTTTGAAAACAGGAGTAGTATATGCCTTAGTTTTTATTAAATATTTTAAGACTTATTTTGTTTTAAGCAATGCATACCTTGTGTCAGTGTGTGCATGTGAGTCTGGCTACTGTTTACTGACTGTAAACAGTAAAGGTACTGGATTCAGTGGAACTGAAGTTACAGGCAGTTGTAACCATCCTAATGTGTGTGCTGGGAAGTAAACTCGAGTCCTCTCTACAGGAGTAGTAAGGACTTTTAACTGCAGAGCCACGTCTTCAACTCATGTATGCATATTGTTGTATCTTGAGCACAAATAAGACATCAAGTTGTCTTTCAGGTGAATTATTGGAATTCGCCATCAGACCTGACACTGAGCAGTATAATTATAACATTTTGTTTAAGTGAGACATGAAACTGAAGTAAAATAAAAACAGAAAATGAGTATGGTCATTGAGTGTTTTGTTTGTCAAATATAAGTTAAGTATCGAAGACAGGCACCAGGTATTAGACAGATGAGAGTGGGGGAGGAAGGAATGGGAGAAGAGTCAAGGCAATGGAAAGCTTTAGTGAGAATGGTGCACAACTTAAAGTAGCATAACTTCATTGGCAAATAGAACGATGGCGCCACTCAAGTTTTAAAAATCACATCAGAAGTAGATGAACAGAGTTCTTAGTCTTGGAGGCTGAGGCAGAGCAATGGTCACTTGTCTTTGACTGGGATTGAGTGAGCATATTTTGGTTCAAAAATTTCCATCCTGTAGCAATCATAGCAAGAAAAAATACAAGTTTTAACAGGTCTTTGATACATTCAGACAGCTGAATAGAGGTCTAATGCAGACTGCCGTGTCTAAAGCAGAAGGAAGGTCTCCAGGGAGTGGTACCTATGAAACCTAGGTTTCCCTGCATCTTTATATACTTACAAGATCAGATTTTATGCTTCTTTTCCTGTCTGCAACTAGAATCATAACCAGTGATTAGATTCTTCTGTGCATCATATACTGACAAAAGCAGTCTTGAAGACAAAGAGCAGACATAACAGTGTACTCTGAAAAGTTGTGAACTGACTGTGTGATCACAACCTTATCTATCTGAGATGCACATAACTATATGCTTCTATTAGGTGGCATTCTTCTTTGATTGTATATTTGATTACCCCAGATAACATCTATAACAATGGATCCATCGTCCCAGTTAAAACATGATGCAGTTGTCTAGTGCACTACTTTGCACAGAGCAGCGCTTTCCCAGTGCCTGCATTATAAATAATCGTGTATATTATTATTGTGCTTGTGAAATATGTAGATAGAAATGAGCTCAGTGACATACTCTGTTAACTACTACTTTCGAAAGCAACAGACCAACAGGCTACAAAGGGAGCCACAGAAGCACTTCTTTGAAACACAAGGCTTTTGTGTGTTTCTACAGATAAGTCCATTACACAGAGTCATTCATAGAGAATAAATGGCAAGAAAAAAACAGGATTTATCAGTACTGGGCCCCCAGGGTTTGTAGAAAACACAGAGAAATCCAATTAGAACTGCAGGGAGTTGTTCAATCTCTTAATCGGTACCGCAGCACAGCAGATTAATATTATTACCTACTACTTAAACTTTATTACTCCATTTTTTTTCTGTCTGAAGTACATTGTTTTGTCAGCCCACCTTGAAAAGATGGCAGGGAAGGCTGTATAATGTTTTTATGGCTTTGGCAGGAGGATGCTTTCGTGGCTTTGAGGTAAGTACCCTTTCAGGATGACGAGAGGACATGGCTAGCACTTAGGCTTGTTTTCCCAGGCAGGGTGGAGAAGTGACCATCCTGCTTGCCAGTCAAGGAAGCCATCCATGCATCTTTTATCCGCCTCTTCTGACTGATCGCAGAAGTTCGTAGGGCAAGTCTCATAACATCAGATGGCATCAGGATGCAGGGTCTATACCAGAGAGTACTAACTGCTGTCAGTCTCGTGTTTCAGTTTCAATAAAAACGGAATCCTCCTAAGTGGCCTTGAGACAGGTACCTTTCTGGTGCAATAAACCTTAAACCTTGTAACAGCAGATTCATATGTTCTCTTTTATGAAAACAGTGAGCATATTTTGTATGACAAGAGTGATAACAAATTCCCACAAACTGATCTTAAAACAAACAAAAAAAAATCATGTGATTCTTTCAAAATTCTGGAGGTTGACATCTACAGAAAGGTTTTGGTAGGGTCACATCCTTGCGATATACGAGGGAACAACTTTCTTGGTCTATTTTGGGTTTTCACAGCTTCTGGTGGAAACCCTTACTGTTCTTAAGCTTACACACACACTTCTCGGACATCATTGTCTCAGGAATCGTGAATCGATTCCCTCTGAATCTGAAGTTTGCTCTCACGAGTGCACATAGCGCCAGCTCTAATGAGGTTCAACTGTCTTCTATATTAATTCTTTTTCAGAAAGATCATATTTCTAAATAATCTATCATTGTGAGGTTCCATATAAACATGAATGAGGAAGCAACAGATAGTATGCTTCAGCGAGAAACTCAATTAAGTTATGTCCCAGTTTTGAATGTTTTGAGATAATTTAATATAAAAACAATTTAAATGATGAGTCTTTCATTCTATTCATTAGTGATTATATATCCATATTACACACTCAGCTTGATTTTTTTAACATGTTAACTTATGTAGCAAACCACTTTCATAATTTTATCAGAAATAGACTGTATAATTATCCACTGCAGTTTGTTTTATAAAACATGTAACCTAACAAAAGAATTCTAAAGTGAAACTCATCTTGTTACAGTTGATATAGACAGACAAACAAAACTCAGTTCAAAGTTTGGGAGACAGGAGGCTGCATAGATAACAAAGAGGTTGAGAATGCTTATAGCTCTTATGGAGGAACTGTTTCCAGGTCCCACATGGTGGCCTTCAGCCATGCTTTAGTGCCAAGGGATCTGCTACCAAGCACATACGCAATACACATACACTAATAAACATAAGATAAAGGAAAGTCTAAAAAATAATTAAAATTTAGGAGGAAAGTAAAACTTAATCCCTCAGCCCGGCGGTGGTGACACACACCTTTAATCCCAGCACTTGGGAGGCGGAGGCAGGTGGATTTCTGAATTCGAGGCCAGCCTGGTCTGCAGAGTGAGTTCCAGGGCAGCCAGGGCTAGACAGAGAAACCCTGTCTTGCAAAAAGAAAAAGAAAAAAGAAAAACCTTGATCCCCACCCATGACGTACGGCTTCCACAAGAAGCACATCTTAAATGTTGTTTGCAAATGTAATAACTGCCTGAAGAATCAGCCGACTTTTGAGGCGTATGACATTTGCTAAATTTTTAAGTTAAAAATAAAATGTCCTAAGTTAGGTGTCGGGACTACCTTGCACTGTTATAACTACTCTCTGTATTCTGTGTAGCAGTGAATAGGAGCAAGCGTCAGCCATTTTTCCCTTCTCTACATTTATAACCCACTGCACTGACTAACTCCCATGAAAAGCATCCGTGTATCATTTTCTTCCTCCCAGGCCTTTCTCCGGCCTGTTTCTTCTCAGGTGATAATCTGATCACCCAGGGAGCGCAGCTGAATTGTCAGACCCTGAAGTATTTCCGTGAACGCACATTTTCTTCATTGTTTTACTATTCTGAGCTGGTGGGCGCTTTGCTTTTGAAGCCTTTTTTACCGTCTCTGGTGCCTCAGTTTGTATTCTACAGAATTTCGTTCGTCCTCACTTTCTCTTCCCTGGATTTACTCCCCTGCTTTCGCTATCAGCTGCTGGCCATGCGCACTCAAGTAAACATCTTCGGCACAGCTTCATTTTTCTGACTTTCTAAATGTACAGCCTAGGCCCAGAAACATGCTCAGCGGGCAACTGGATTTGCACGTCTTATACAGACATCTTTAAAGTTTTCGAGATTGTAATTACAATATTTCTCACTTTCCTTTCTTCCCTCCAAACGCTTCATATAGCCTTCTCTGATCTCCTTGAGAGTCATGGCATCATTTTTCACATATATTTTCTACATGCAACTTGTTGAGTCTGTATAATGTTATATAAACATCTTCAAGAAATAAATGTTCTTGAATATATTTAGCTGCTGCTGCAGATTGAAAGGCACTTTTGCATCTCAAATTGCCATGTGTACCCAGAAGCACCAAAACCGATGTGTCTGATATCCCCTGAAACAACCATTACTCCCAAATTGCTCCTTCTGTAAAATTTTAGTACAAAAACTTTGTTAATTTGGGCTACAGTCTCTCATATACTTATGAGAAAAGTCTGAAAGGTTTAAGCATCTCATTTCCTGATAACTTCCAACTTTAACTCCAACTGTCCATCAAACTGCATAAGAAAAGCTCATAATCACACACTGATCTTAACTCTTCCATTTGTCAATAATTTGTCTCAAGCATTCTCTATCTCCCATGTTTCCTCATTTGTATTTTTAATCATCTTTCTTTATTTATCGTTCCAATCTGTTCAGGGGCTTATAAATTCTAGAGGTGACAGTGGATAGAGTGAGGCTTTAGCAGAGTGATGCCAATCCCAGAAGAGCTTACTTCATTCCAAGGGACTGGCACGGTGGAAAGAGAAAACTAGCCATTGAGAGTTCTCCTCTTAACCTCACATGCTTCCCTTAATGCAAGTGTCAAGCCCTACACACACAAATAAATAAGTATAATACAAAATGTTTAAATATTTTAGAGAAGATTGAGAAATAACTTGCCTCCTCAGTTACTTACCATCTCTTAGAAGAAGTAGAATTCTAAGCAAATATGACCAGAAGATATAGAATATGAGATTTTAAAAACACTGAAGCCTGCAACCCCTTGCGTGGGTATTTTGTTCCCCCTTTTAAGAAGGAATGAAATATCCACATTTTGGTCTTCCTTTTTCTTGAGTTTCTTGAGGTTTGTGGGTTGTACTTTATGTATTCCGAACTTCTGGACTAATAACCACTTATCAGAGAATGCATACCATGTGTGTTCTTTTGTGATTGGGTTACCTCACTCAGGATGATATTCTCCAGATCCATCCATTTCTCTAAGAATTTCATAAATTCATTGTTGACTCAACCACCAACTAAGGGCTATACATAGTGGGACTGATTGTTCTGGCAGCATGTGTATAGTAGAGGATTGCAAATTTGGTCATCAATGGGAGGAGAGGCCCTTGGCCCTGTGAATGTTCTGTGCCCCAGTGTAGGGGAATGACAGGGCTGATAACTGGGAGAGGGTGGGGTGGTAGGCATAGGGAGGGGGGAGGCAACAGGGATTTGTTCTTGTTGTTTTTGTTTGTTCATTAAAAAGAAAAGAAAATAAAAATAAAAAAAAACACTGAAGCCTTAGTAAACCAATTGCACTTGAGTCCAAAAAGAAAAACAATCTAGTGTGACATCTAATTTGCTTTGAGAATTTAACATTCTCTTACCTGCCATTTACCACATCTATCTGAAAGGATTTTTCTTTTTTTCATCTTGGCAGTATCAACAAAATATTCTGTGTACACTCCAGGTACTCTAATAATGCAATGTTAATGGTTACATAATCCAACATATTTCATTACAAAACAAAAATGTGGACTGATAGGGGAGGAGCTATTTGTGGGCCAACATTAAGGAGTTTGTCAATAATTATGTCAAAGGGAAATTTTAAACCTTCTGGATAACTCATGCTTTTGTATGGAGTTTTATGTAGGCTTTCCCTTGTCCCTCCTACTCATTGGCTTTCTTGAAGAGAAAATAGATAGCTATATCAAGCATCTCAGTTCCTATAGACTTTTGTTGCTAAGGGCTACATTAGGAAGTCTAAGAGTTTACTTTCCATGTAACATTAAAGAAAAATCTTAAGTGGAATGTTTGATCTTGTTTGAAATTTTAATGAAAAATATCTACCTTCTGCAGACATTAAAAACCAACAAATAATGAACAAAAAACAAACAACAAACAAATGAGGTCTTGAAGATTTCCGGAATCTGAAAACTGTGTTAGGGGTCTGATAGAAGAATTCTCAGACCTAAAAGCCTTTGATTTAATGGTAAATAAAGAGAGAGAAAATTCAATAACCAGACAGTACTCTGGCCAGCATGCAGGAATGCATATGCGGGGATGTATATCATGCCCCCACTGCTCGTTTATTACCATGCTAGCATAACTTTCCTGTCCATGAGAAAGGTCGAGAGCTCATGGTTTACAATAAAGAACATGAGCATCGTTGGGTCCCCGAGTATTGGTGTAAGAGAGGACAGAGGAGTTCTTTGGCTTGCATCTTTAAAGTGTCATGGCAACAATAAAACATGTTAAATACAGAAAAAAAATTGCCAAATCAGAAATATAAAAAAGATACCAAGTCAAAGAGCAGAAAATATTGCTTTTTTGGCAGCCATTTAGATGGAATACTCCCAAGCTTTTCTTTTTTGTACTGAAAGTGATGGGTTTTTTTTGGGGGGGTTATTTTTGTTTTTGTTTTTTGAGACAGGGTTTCTCTGTATAGCCTTGGCTGTCCTGAAACTCACTCTGTAGACTAGGCTGGCCTTCAACTCAGAAATCTGCCTGCCTCTGCCTCCCAAGTGCTAGGATTAAAGGTGTGTGCCACCACTATCTGAAGAATATGATGTTTTTGTGTGGCTTAAAATCCTCACTTACTAATGCACACTAAGGTGCTTTAGATTATCAAAATCTGTTCAAGAAATGATTAAGTGGCAGATGGCTGGGATTGACTTAGTTGCAAGAAGGCATTGAAGCTAGAAAACAATTATTATTTTCAATGAAGCTCATGGCTTATAATTAAAAGTACATTCTATGACTTAAGGGATGAAATAAACCATGAGCAACCATCTTGTTTGTCTAAGGACTCAACGTGACATCCTGTCTTTCAGAACATGTGAGTGCTTCCTCTAGCTTGGTGGGTAAAGCTAAATAGCTAAACAGCTAATAATTTAGGGGCATCATTTCCAGAGTTGTTTGAGGATTTTTGATAGGGTTTTATTAATTTATTTTTTCTGTTTTAATTAATAAAACACATGTGATAACTTTACATGGTGTTTTGTATTTGAATTTCCATGTTGCTACAACACTGGGATGCTGCTAAAGATAATATATAGGTTGATTTGGGGACTGAAGAATCCTCTCATAGGGATCGCATATCAGATATCCTGCTTATCAGGTATTTACAATGTAAATTATAACAGTACAAAACTACAGGTATAAAGTGGGAGCTAAAATAATTTTATGGTTAAGGGTCATCACAACATGAGAGATTGTCTTAAAGGGTCACAGCAGGAGGAAGGGTGAGAAGCACTGGTCTATGACTTTTGGGGGAGTATTATCCATGCAATGTGGATAATAACTTTGTTTAAACTATGTATGCATATATATATATATATATATATATATATATATATATATATATATATACATTTGCATTATATACTATATGTAATTTTAGGTTAAAAAATAGAACAATATGATTCCTTAAGGCTTTAGAAATATCCTTATATGTTTCCTGCCCCTGTCTCTCCTATGTTGACCTCTCTCCTCTCCTTAAAGCCCTCCTTCTCTTTTTCCCCATTTCTACCTCAATGGCTAGAGTCCTCTGCTACTTTGCTTTCTAGTGTACCCTTCATTAGTACCTATTAATCTTCTTCATTTCTGCACTTACTCTAAGCGTACGCTCATATCTATAGATTTGTACGCACCACACATGACTTCTTACATATTTGTAATTCAAGATATATTTTACACATATTTAGGAAATTTTGTTTAATTAATGATGAGAAATAATTATTTGCTCAAGATTCCCATGTCTCCTCTTTGCTATTTCCTTATATTGAAATTGTTCTTTAATTGATTCTTCCAAGGAGAACTCAGTTGATTACATAGAACTGTATTAAGATGATAGATTATGGAGGAACACTCCTGTGACAAATGTACACCCTTGTCATCTGATGCTTGTTTCCATGGAGTGGCTATGAAAGGGATCACAGGTATGGAGTATCAGTGTGTCTTCCTGTAAAGTCATGAAAGCCTGCTTTACTAACCAGAGAACACAGCTTCATATAAATGTTCTTGCTTAGTTTTGAGTTCAATCATTGTATTTTTGTTAGCTTAGATCAATTCATCCTTTAAAGCACAGGTTTTCAAGACAGCCATGGTATGTTCAGGGCCGAGAAAACAAAACATTTGTGTGTTTCTGCACTGTGAATATAAGGAGAATACAGTATAATGTAGGTTTTAGAAAATGTTATAGACACAGTTTATCACTGAGTGACAGTTTTGGGTACAATTTTAACTTCTCCTTAAAACATTCCTGCAAGGAAAATTCCATTTTCCTTTTGCTCATAGCAGATGAAAAATATTTTCATTTCAAACCACATGAAATATGCCCTTAATTTTCAGAGTTCTTAGAGTATATCCTGCCCCCAAATGAGCATTTTTATATAACTCTAGTGACAATGAAATGGTATTTATCAGCTTTCTATGGAAACTAAAAGTGTACAAATACTCATTTTATGGATAGACTACTGAAATATTTAGATTTTAAATCATTTGTTGGTAATTTACTACAGACTGTTAATTTATAGGAATAGGTGCTAGAGAACTGAACAATGATTCTCTCTGTTTCATCTTTAATACACGGTAAGTAGCATTGTGGTGCTGTCATTTAAGAAAAGGACTAGCCCCAGGTTCCCTCGATTTGGTTCACAAATCTGCCATTTCCTAGCTATATGTCTGACTTTTAGTAAGGTTGTTTCCTCTCCATATTTTACTTCCTTTGTTATAAACAGTGGTGATTATACTTTTAACCACAGACTTAAAATTTA
Source organism: Hylomyscus alleni (assembly GCA_019843855.1). Taxonomy (NCBI): domain Eukaryota; kingdom Metazoa; phylum Chordata; class Mammalia; order Rodentia; family Muridae; genus Hylomyscus; species Hylomyscus alleni. The sequence continues at coordinate 19,002 of JADRCC010579572.1, forward strand.
GTTAGATACTACTCCTTTTTAAATCATATAAAATAGAATCTAATATATAGAGAATAAATTCTTTTTTTTCAATTTTTTTTGATTGGATACTTTCTAATTTTCATTGCAAATGTTATCCCCTTTCCCAGTTTCCCTCCCTCCCCAAAACAACCTAACACATTCTCCCTCCCCCTGCTTCTATGAGGGTGTCCCTCCACCCACCCACCCACACCCATCACCCGCTCTCAATTCAACTACAATGGGGCATCTGTTGAGCCTTCATAGGACCAAAGGCCTCTCCTTCCATTGGTGCAGGACAAGGCAATCCTCTGCTATATATGCAGATGGAGCCATGTGTACTCCTTTGTTGATGACTTAGTCCTTAAGAGTTCTGGGAGGGGGTGTCTGGTTGGTTGATATTGTTGTTTATCCCATGGGGTTGCAAAACCCTTCCACTCCTTCAGTCTCTAAGTCCTCTATTAGGGACCCTGTACTCAGTCCCATGGTTGGCTGCTAACATCCACCTCTGTATTTGAAAGGCTCTGGCAGGGCCTCTCAGGAGACAGT
>JADRCC010579574.1:0-22944 GCA_019843855.1 Hylomyscus alleni
TGTGAATTATAAAGGCTTCAGAAATGTGCTAGACAGCAGATGCCTCCCGTGTGTGAGCCAGGCTGGGAGGGGACTCTGAGGCTCAGTGTTCTCATCTGTAGACATAGTGTGTAACGGGTGCTCAATAAACAGCTTCCACCTCTACCCTCCGGGCAGAGGACAAGGGTGGGTCCCATCCCAAGAGTGTGACACATGTGTACTGGGATTTGACACTGACCAGTGGATGAATCACTCTGGGACAGGGGTGTTGAGGGGAACCTGGAAGGGGGCGGGGCAGGGTGGGGCTGTGTGAAAAACTGAGTTTACTGAGCACATATTATTTTTTATCCAGAATCACCGACCTGACAACTCTCACCAGTACAGGAGGAAACATGGTCAGATGAGGATTTTTCTGGCCCACTGAAAGATCTCCCATTGTCTGTTTACCTGGTCACTCCTTTGTATTTCAGGGTACTTGCTAAAAACTCTCATAGTCTCCTTAGGGAAGGAAATATACTGTTACACACATATCCTTTACCCCAGAGCAGCAAATGCATCTATGTGGCAGCTCTGTGCCCTCCAAGCAGAGCTGTGATGGCAGCCATGGTGCTCAGAGATTCTTGGAGACACCTGTTCCTGGGGCTTGCCAGTTCAGTGGTCAGGGTGTGTGGACTGAGAAAGGACCCAGGCAATGACAGCAGACATTGCCCTTTCATTTGTGACCCTTCTAAATTGACAGACAGATGCCTCCATGTGTGTGTGTGTGTGTGTGTGTGTGTGTGTGTGTGTGTGTGTGTGTATGCTGTGTTCATTTGCAGGCATCCTGTTTGCAGAGGACATGATGAATGTCTTTGGGGGAAAGGACAGCAGATTAAATACAGGACAGCCAGGAAATGGTAATTACAACAGACCACCAAGAAATTTTAAAACCATCAGGAATGTGGAGACTCAACTTTTTCACACCCAAAGATGTTTCCAGGAAGAGGAGCCGTTAAGCCACTGCTCCTGGGACTCATGGCAAGAATGGGACTTGGAGAACACGACAGGAGCAGCACATAATTTCCCTGGGGATTCGACGAGTGGGAGAAGTACAGTGGCGTCCTAGGCTGTCCAGGCACTTCCATTCTCTCACTTAGCAGGTTCCCTGCTCCCAGCTCAGTTCTATGCTGACATTGCATGTCTCAGGGAGAAACCAAGACTGCGTGTCTGAACCGCCATTCACACTTTTCGCAGGACTCACTTGGTCTCCTCGGTTACCTCCTTCCAGGTAAGGGCTGAATCTTTCACAAATAAATGGTGCAAGGGGGTAGGAGAGAACTCTGAGCCCCTCCCCATCACAAATGTAGAGTATCCAGGTTTAGTGATAACAGTAGAAAAGACAAACTTAAATAGAGAAAACCAACTCCATTGTGATGCATGTCCCCACCACTGTGCACGTTTTTAGCTGTGACCATCACTTTCTTCACAGTCTTACTGTCCTTACAATATTTTTAATTCCCTTGTTCTTCTCAACAAGGCTGATCACACCAACACTGGACAATGAGCATTTTGCTTACTCCATCCCAGCAGCTGGATAGTCGAATGACAGTTGAGCAAAGCACATGGTTTGGTCCTTGTGTTTTTCTTGCTTTATTACATGCCCATACATTTCAAGTGGGCATTAGCTACCACCTGGGGATATGCTTATCAATTCTTAGTATACCTCCTGTCTTCACCTTTAAAATGATGTTTTAATCTCTCCTTTTGTACAGCTCCTCTTAAGCCTTTCTTTCCCCACCTTTTGATCCCCTCATTATAGAACCCAGCTTTAAGGATCTAGAAAAAAAAAAAAAAAAAGGAAGCAATCAAAGCAGGATCCCAGCTCCTCCAACTAAATGGGTCAGACTGCCTAAATTCTTCACCTTTAAGTACAGTGGCTACACTCCTCCTAATTCTCTCTACTACTTATCAGCCACTTTATTTTTTTCCCCAAGGGTCACACTCCTGGAAGAATCTCTCTTGTTTCCTGTGCTAGCAGGATAACAAAAGAGTTGGTGGTTTGAGTCCTCTCTGTAACTACAAAGGCATCACTACCCTCCCAGCAGACATCTTAGGGGAAGGCCCAGAGCTTCAGACTTCCACATTTTACTAACCTGCATGTTAAGCTAAGGACTGCCATCTTGCCAAATAGCTTCTCTGGTTTTCCCTTACCTGATTTCTCAGCAGTTAGATGGAGTGGGGCATCCCTGCCTTCTTCATACATTTTCCCCTCAGCATCCATAATGACCATGTTCTCTTGGTTTTTCCTTTACTTCACAGTCTATCATGGTAGTTCATGCTAAATCTCTTGCATGGACCTTTTCTCTCTAGCCATTAAATGCAGAAATGTCCTTAGGCATAATCCTTTCTTCTCAGTTTGAACTTTCAACGGCAGACTGTTACATTCGAGAAGCAGATTATCGAGTGCCTTTGAGCAGCATGCCTCCCAGTCTTTCCTAGTCAGTGTTTGGCATTAGAGGTGAAGGTCAGCTCTCATATAACTCAGACGTGACTGTGTTCAAGGTATGTGGTTTCTGATTCACATAGCTCATCTATAATTTACTGGGTCCCGAGACTTCCTGGGGAGCATACCCTTAGTTAGTCTGTTTCTTTCTGTTCTTTCTGCTACATCTCCTTACACTTAAGCCCCATTGTTATTGATCTAGACGACTCCACTTTGATGGCTCGCCTCCTTCCATGTGGGCATTATCCTCATTTTACAAAGGAAGAAACCAAAACTCAGAGGAGTCAAACAAATGATGTGATTCATACAAGGATGTTTTTTTCATACCCGATTTATCTCTAAATGAATACCAGAAGTAGCAAGGTGTCTTAGTTAGGGTTTTCATTGCTATGAACAGACACCATGACCAAGGCAAGTCTTATAAGGACAGCCTTTAATTGGGGCTGGCTTACAGGCTCAGAGGTTCAGTCCGTTATCCACAAGGCAGGAACATGGCAGCATCCAGGCAGGCATGGTGCAGGAGGAGCTGAGTGTTCTACCTCTTCATCTGAAGGTGGCTAGTGGGAGACTGACTTCCAGGCAGCTAGGATGAGGGTCTTAAGCCCACACCCACAGTGACACACCCACTCCAACAAGGCCACACCTACTCCAACAGGGCCATACCTTCTAATAGTGCCACTTCCTGGGCCAAGCATACACAAACCATTACATAAGGTAAATGAATAGCTGTGTCAGACCCGACACCAAAACCTTGTTCTTGGTCTTACTGATCATAGAACTTTTAAGAATGATCCAGAACACGGATGATTCTATTTAATGTGGACAAATAAAGAAAACATATTCCTAGTAAAGTACATGAATATATAACATGCTTCTTAAGACCCCCAACACAGCCTGACAATCATAGGATGTTGTCTTAAAGAAGACAGCCGTGGAATTTCCCACCAAGAGCCTTGACACTTTTCCTTTACTATTATGTTCCCTTACCTGGGAGTCACAGGCCTGGCTGGTGACTCCTCATCTCTGCAAAGCATCACTTGGACTTTGAGGCTATGTCCCTTTCACTTCCCTGAAGCAAAGCCTCCTCCTGGATTCTCTAGTCATCTACGATTATTTTTGTTGTCTCACTACATTGCAACTTTTAGTTTCTGCAAACAACTTGGTTATTGACATAACTGGTATAGTTGATGTCTTAGTCAGGGTTTCTATTCCTACACAAACATCATGACCAAGAAACAAGTTGGGGAGGAAAGGGTTTATTCAGCTTACACTTCCACATGACTGTTGATCACCAGAGGAAGTCAGGACTAGAACTCAAGCAGGTCAGGAAGCAGGAGCTGATGCAGAGGTCATGGAGTGATGTTCCTTACTGGCTTACCTGCTCCTGGCTTGCTCAGCCTGCTCTTTTATAGAACCCAAGACTTCCAGCCCAGGGATGGCCCCACCCACAAGGGGCCCTATCCCTTTGATCACCAATTGAGAAAATGCCCCACAGCTGGATCTCATGGAGGCACTTCCCCAACTGAAACTCCCTTCTCTGTGATAACTCCAGCCTGTGTCAAGTTGACACACAAAACCAGCCAGAACAGTTGATAAATCTGTATGTACATACTTAGAAAACCTGTAGGGATAGTCTAAATATTTATTTGACTTCTCTTTGTAAAACTTGACCATTTTCTTCCACTCGGTTTGTTCATGACAAATATGGGTGAAGGAAGTTGAATGTTATGGGAAAGCTCCCCCTTAACTCCAGATACATCCACTGAAGGACCATGCATGGCCTGTTCCCCTCGATTCCAGATACATCCACTGAATGACCATGCATGGCCTGTTTCTTAACTTTTGAAAAAGATGCTACGAGTACAGTCCTGTCTGAACAAGTAAAAGCCCATTTTTTTTTTTTTACCAGTATAGCTTGCTCATTTTTGCCCTTAGCCCTGTGCAGGGAGACTTTGCATTTTACCCACCACAGAAATATTATCTGAATCAGAACTATCACCGGAGGCCTAATGGTTAGGAACCTGGACCACGCAACAGCTACTCTGGAGACTGAGACTGCTCAGGGCCTGAAATGATTTTCTACTTCTTGCCCTATGGGTTCTTGGGAGCCACGAGGCCATCACTGTTAACAGTCGAGAGACACATGCTCTGCAGGAAGATTTTAATATAAGAAGCACTAGGTAGAGAAGGAGGAGGAGGAGGAAGAGGAGGAAGAAGAGGAAGAGAAGGAGGAGGAGGAGGAACAGGAAGAGGTGGAACAGGAAGAGGAGGAAGAAGAGGAGGAAGAGAAGGAGGAAGAGGAGGAAGAGGAGTAGGAGGAGGGATAGGAGGAGGAAGAAGAGGAGTAGGAGGAGGAAGAGGAGGAGGAAGAGTTGGAGAGAACAAACATGCTAATCTTCTCTAAGAGAATGTTGTATGGGAAAGTCTGGAAAAAACAAAACTCTTTCATCCCCAATCTGGTGCCAAGTGTTCACCTTCCTATGTCTCTGGGTGTTCCTGTTTCCAGTTTTGAGACACTTGTGAATTCATAAGATTTTCTACAGTTGTACATGGTTGACCCAGAGATATTTTGCAATACTTATAATTTCTATTATGTTAAATGTACATACGTAAAGGCTTAAATTTAATCCATGAAGGGTCACTCTAATTCCTTGTATGAACAATTGTAACTTTTGTAGTTTAGATAATACTTGAAGCTAAATCTCTAAATCATATTTAGAACATTATTAAAATATTTTTAAGTTTAACTTTGTGTGAATTTTTAATTTAAAGATTTTATGAGAGTTACAATTTTATACATTTTACTTTAATAGGCACATTTAAAATATTTAAAGAAAATAACTGTGAGAATAAGATTTAATATTTTACATTTAACTTATTCTTTCCATGGGTATATATTAAAATTTAATGCAATTATATACAAATTTTATTTACTCAGAAATTATTGTCAAAATAGAATACAAATGATGAGGAAATATTAATTATAACAGTACCATCTATAAATTTTGCTAAACTAAATTAAGGAAAATACATTTTAAGTACACATAGAAAACCATGAATTTATTTTCTCTTTAGTTTATTACTAATCTGTATTGCCAGTCTGGCAAGCTGTGTAAGGAGAATTCCGATCGCTTCTGAGAAAACTCTTAGAAAATAGGACAAGAGACCCAGGACCTCAGTCCTCCAAACAGAATTGTCCTTGGACATGTTCTGATGCCTTCCAAGACATAGTAAACCAGACTGCATATCATCTTAATATTATTCAGATGATGTTTCTAAGTATGGGGTCCCTGTGACTGTGTACAGCCAAGCCCATGTGAACTTCATATGATCTTGCTTAGCTCTCAGAGTAGAAAGTGTCTGATGCCCTGGATAGAATTGGCTATTGCATGAAACTTTAGTAATCCTCATTTTCGGCTCCATTCTCCCAGCTTCGAGCCACCTCCTAGAGCACTGGTTCATTAACAATATGTGGGCTTATGAATGGAATGGAATGACATTTCATGGTTCTTATTCTTATTTATAATCATGCTTTGTATCTATATCATAGCTTTGTATCTGTTTGGTTCATATAAAGGAAAATATGCCTGGATAGGACAATAAGGTGTGTTTATTCAACAGATTGCAAGTATAACTAAATAATGCCTAACTATGAAAAAACTGCACGAAAGGGCCTCAGTTTGAACTCTGACACAGATTCTCATGGCTTGGAATATGTGTCAGCCAATAACATTGCTTGAGTGTGTGGTAGTGAAGGTGAGATTCTGGCTTTTTGGCAAAGAAAGACAGTTTATTATATTTTCCCCCAGAGTTAAGGACCTAACCTAGGGCCTTTCGCTAGCTAGGTAAGCGCTCTATTACTGAACTAAATCCCCAACTCCAAAAGATGAGTTTAATGATGGCCACTATACATACAAAGATAAATGATGCAGCAAAGAAGGCGTTCAGGGTACAGGTCTAGAAAGATGAGTCACATGTGCAATCTGGATTTTAAATCAACCTGAAGTCAGAAGGAATAGTCACCATACGGAGAGCTGATGGTAGGAACAGTCATGATCTCAGTGAGAAATGTCTTCCCAAAGTGTCTGTATTGGAACACGTGATCCCTAGCTGCTAGAACTATTGGGAGAGGTTTTACAAGTCTTAGGAACTGGAGCCTTTCTAGAGGAATCAGGCTTTGAGGATTTCGAGCCTGGTCTCACTTCCTGCTCTCACTCTCTGCTTCCTGTGTGCCGATCTTGGATCTAGGGCAAGGCATTTGAATGTATCCTTCCTGTTTCCTGCATTCTGCCTGTGGTACCTAAGATAGTCTCATGGGTCCACACACAGGGAAACACAGCCAAGCACAGTGGGTAAGAAGTGCTATTGCCCAAATTTCTTTTCTTTCTCTGAGATATTTTTATTATTTTAAATTGTGTGTGTCTGAATTTGGGCGTAGGTGCCCATAGAGGCCAAAGACGTTAGATCCTCTAGAGCTGAATTTACCGGCAGTCATGGGGCATCTGGAATGGGTACTGGGAATTGGACTCAGGTTCTTGGCAAAAGCAGCTTGCCGTCTTAACCGTTGAGTCACCTCTCCAGCCCCACAGGCTTCATTCTTTCAAATGAACACTTTCATACGCAGTAAATCCCAAAGAAGGCCTATAAAATAACACAAGTTTTCCACTTTAAGAAGGGTCAGCCTGCAATTACAGGGAGGGGCTGTAGGCAGCAAGAGTGGAAGCCGTAAATCAGGAGGATAGGCTCTGCATTCGTGAGCCCCTTACTTACTAGTGTTTAATGTCTTCCTCGGACACTGTAGAATACAGTATTTACTCACTGCAAGAGCCTTGACTTCTGCCCTTCTCCTGGCCATAAAAAATAATAGCCAATGTTTGTGTAAAATGACAAATGAGGCAAGGCAAATATTACACCTGTGGAGTACAAATCCACCCACGCTCCTTTTGATCCCTTATCACACGGGTGTTTGGATGTGTCGGAGTGAGAGGATTTAGTTCTGTTTCCTTATCAGAGCCAATTGCACAAGCAAGCAGGAGAAGTGGGTAAACACAGCTTGATTTCAGAGAAGCAGGGCAGAGTCTCTTTCCAAACTCTTATCCTTTGTGAAATCTGTCTCCTTCGATGGTCTATTGTGTGATGTCAAATGCCATCCTTGGATGTATTTGCATTTCAAGGCATGACAGAAGTTGAAGGTGATGGAATAAATCTCTAATTTGTACAGCTTAATCCTAGGGAACCTATGGTGGAGCCGTTGGTGTTGCTCAGCCTCCAAAGGGCACCGACTCCCTGCACTGCTCCGATTCCAAAATTCATGAATTTTCGGGTCTCCTGTATAAAATGAACAATATTTGCATACAACCTACATTCTTTACCCTGTACCCTATAAATCATCTCTTGATCACTTAAAATCCATAATATAATATAAACACTGTGCAAATAGTTGCTGAACAGCACTGAGTAGGGGAAAAAAGCTGCACGTTTTTAAGTTATTTACAGTCTGTGTTTGGTAGAATCCAAAGGCTCAGAACCTACAGATAAGGGGTGCAGATTTTGTTTGCTTCATCCTGGTAGCCTGAGGTTTGAAGACTACCATTTGCCAAGTGTGGGAGAGCGGGTCAGAATGTACTTGGATCCTAACGACACAGACGATCTCTTTTGGATCAAATGTCACATATGACCACTGCACTCTGCGTGGTTCTGTTGGCTTCTCATGATTCCACAGTCTGAGCAAATGTTCCCAGCATGGGTTATGAGGAAAAGTGCTTAATTAGCCACTTAATGAAAGACCACTAATCTAACATCTCACCTCCCATGTCCTCCGTGCCTGTTCCTAGGAATAAATTAACCAGATGGACTCTGTAGGAGCTTGGAGATGACTTTTTTGGAATTAAATTCTAAGGGAGCATATGCTCTGATCTGGGGAAAGAAACTTTAGACCAATACTAATGAGTAGTCAGTGCTCCAGAACCATGATGACGAAAAGGATGGAGCTGAGACACTTGATTGGAGGTTAGGGGATTGATTCTACCTTGTCCTGGAGTCTGAAAAATATTTCAAAACCTTCGTCTTAAACAGTGAGAACTTGTGACTGTTTGGCGGAACATAGCTCTCGCTCCATAGGCAAGTGAGTGGGTTACTCAAGGGCACTCAGTCTCTAGGAAGTCAGATGGTACCACCCTTAGGCATGGTTGGTTTCAGAGCCAACAAGGAAGTGCACGTCCAGTAACCCAGTCTCCATTAACTGGTACTCTATGAGTTATCCTACTGAATATCAGAAATGGACTTGTTTTAATGAAAAATAAGAACTTATTTTCTAGGATATGGACTTTTCGAAATGTGATCACAAGGCAAAGATTCAGGATTCCCCAGATCCACAGAGGAGCAGGAAGATCTCTAGTGGACTCTTCTTCAGCCCCCACATCTTACAAGAGGAAAGTACTAAGTCCAGCAATGCCTGTGGCCTGTGTGTGTCAGCCATGTGAAATTTCTAACTGGCACCATCTGGACAGTCTTCTAGTCTGAATATTGTCTCTAGAATGAGATATTTAGTTCAGTGGGACCTGAACTGCTTAGAAGGATGATAAGTCAGCAGGTCACTGACTGCTGGAACACTGTGTGCATTGCCTTTACATGTTGGCTTGAGGTTGTTTTACTAAATGACTTTCAAGAGGGCGAGGTTGTTTTACTAAATGACTTTCAAGAGGGCAAATGCTTATAGCAAACTCTTTGTAACTGAACAGTGTGATTTGTTCAATAGTTATTCTTTACTCTCCTCTGTCATTTTTCAGTAGTGATTATTCTTTACAACACAGGGATCATTACATTACCCACCCTGTACATACCATTCTACATATAAGACCCTATGGGGTCAATGTATAGGGAATGTCAGCTGTGAAGCCTGGAGGTGGCTTTGGCATGGAAAGTGAAGAGAACACTGGGAGGACTCCACTTGTGCCTACCCTGTCACCTATAATGAAGTTTTCTCTTTGGCCTAGTCATTCCTAGCTCTAAGAGCAAGTAGACAACTATCAACATCTCAAAGTTTCCTTCTGGTCTTCAAGGTCAGCAGTTCACATCTCCAATGTCCTCAGAACACAAGGGAAAATAGATCTTTCCCCTGCTTTGACACATCACTAGGAAGTCATTTCTGTTTCAATAGCATCAGCTCTTCTATGGTACCATATCGGGGGGGCGAGGTGAGTACAGTTTTTTCCTTTCCATATCTTGGTAAACTTGCAAACATATTTCATTTATTTTAATTAATAATGCAACATATATTGATGGGATACAAAGTGAAGCTTTGGTATTTGATGTTTGCATACATGGAGAACCAATGAAACCAAACTGCCTATATTTTATCTAATGAGAACACTCAAAATCTACTTTTATGAAATCTGTAAGTTGTAGTACATTAATATTAGTTATAGTGTGAGATACCCTCTGAAGTGTATTGGTTCTTTGGAAGTGACTCATCATGCCTTTGATTCATGTCCCTTCATCTTACAACCTCTCAACCCTATTCCTTGTTAGCCACCACTCAATCTTAACCAGCACAAATTTGACTTATTTAGATACTACCCAGGAGTGCAATCATTTAGTATTCACCTTTCCGTGCTTAACTTCATTCATTTGGTACAATGAATACCTTTCATGTCATTTGTGCTACTCTTAGTTAGTATTAGAACAAAGTGCCTGTGAGCAGGAAGTTCATGAAGGGGTTTATTTAGCTTTCTTTTGCAAACTGATAAGGCATGACTCTAGTATGAGCTTTGATATGATGAAGACTTCAAGCTGAGGGTGTTACAATGGAAGAAAACAGTCTGGTGACCCCCAAAGGGAGAAGAGAACAATTTCAAGGTCGTATTTGCAGAGAGAAGGGTTCAGGGGCCCAGGAAGGTTACATAATTTCTTTAAAGGGAGTTAGTCACTCCCGTGACCCAAAGACCTTCCAGAAACCTTCATGTTTTAAAGGTTCAATTGTTTGAGTGACACATTCAATCCATATCCAAAGTATGAGGAGAAGTGGGGAGTTTGAAATTCTAGCTCAGTGGGGTGAATTTAACTGAATGTCTTCCTTCTTGTAATTGGAAAAAACCCCACAGGTGCGTGCTCTTTTCCCTCTGTGGGAAATGGAGAGGAGGAAGGGAAAAGGACAGAGATCATTCTAATTTATAGTACAGAACTGAGATTAAGAATGGGAGAGAAGTTTCCTAAGAAGGGTACATGGTAGTATATGGTATAGTGAGTGTTGTCTTTAAAACCAAATCCCCAAAATTTAATTTACCAAATGAAGGCTCAGGAGCCGGATGCTGTGGTGAAAGCCTGCTAGCTCAGAGAGGCAGAGAGAGGGCCCGGCTGATCTTCTTCCTCCTCCACCCCGTCTTAAACACCTTTCAACTCAAAGACTTTCCTTCCTCTTTTCTGTGCTTTTTTTTTTTTTTTAATCTTCACTTCCTGTTAACTGGTTGCTTGCTCTACTTCTTGACTTTATTTATTCTTGTTTACAGAAAGCTTTTGCGTTGAATGTGTGTGCTAGGGCTAAGCCACACCACAACAAGAAACAGGTCTTTCCAGTTCACAGTCTTGAGGTTCACAGTGTGATCTAATATCCTGCAACAGATGAGTGTCACAGAATGTGGGATTGGTAAGGGTAAAGCATGAGAGAAGGTGAGGAACGTACCTGTGTGCCTGCGGAACTTTCTCAGGGGCCACTCCACTTCCCACGGGCACAGAGCCTTTACAAAAGCTACAATGACAACTGAGCACAGACCTCTTAGACTTTAGAGCAGAAAGCCCCTCTGAAAGAGAAACCTCTTCTGTCATGGTGTGATTAGCTTTCACAAGGAAATAGGGTTTTTGCCTGGCATTGTTTCTTCTTTTGCAGATTAACATTCACACTCAAAAACTGCAGAGTGAGGGTCATTTACAAGACCTCAAACTGGCATCTATCTGCAGTGCCAGAGCTGGGACGGTTGTATTCTAGTTCTAGAAGCCAGTGGTTCCATAATCAAGGAGACCTGGAGAAAAGCAAGTGGGGATACTATTAGGCTGTCTGAGAGTCACAAACATTCAAATATGCACTTTTCCATCCCTGTAGACTCAACAGTTAAAGGAAGAGTGTTGGGGAGGCTGGTTCTCCCTGGCATAAGAACTCTTCCTGTATTTTAAGTCTGTCCACTGGGAAATCTGATTTCAGCAACTAAATCATCAAGGAGATGGCTTGACAACTCCTGAGAATCTCATCTGCTCCCTGATTCCACTCCAGAGAGACAAACTTATTTATTCCATCAAGACCAAATATTTCCACCAGTATAATAATATCGAGGTCTCATAGCTAGCTTATCACACATTTGGGAATGTCTTCCAAGGTTATAAGTTTAGAAAAGAAAGTATAGTTTTTACTTATCCTTTGCAACAAAATTATTTATAATTTCAGGACCACTGAGATAAACTTTAGTGTCATAAAAATGGAAATAGTATGTAAACTATGTACTTCCTCAGTGGCTCATTAAAATAACCACCATTTAATCACTAGAATAATAAGAAAAGAGGCTTAAAGGTAAAGTTTAGTCAGAAAATAAAACACAAAGTATCACCTATGTTATGCTTACAAAATTGTAAATGTGTCTATATGGACCACTATGAAAAAAGATTAAAAGGAAAAAAAATTAAAAAGCTACAACAGAAAATAAGCCAACCACCAATTGGGCAACAGCGGGGTTCTGACAGCCTTCAGTGTGTCAGTATAGAAGAAGAATCTCCCATGAGGGAATAACACACAGCGGCCTCTGCAAGAAACCTCTGGCCACAGAGTCACATGTCTTTATCCTCCACCACTCATGGCTATTTGATGTGACCAGGTCCTGGGCAGCAGAGGTATGTAATTTCTGATCCTGATTCACACAGTCACTATAAAGAAACACTTCTCCAGTGCCCAGAGTGCAAGCTGGAGGCTTAGGAGTTTATTTTCCTCTTTCAAGATCTTTCTGACCTTCCTGTCCTGAGACGGCTCCCACCTCACCCTAGGTTCTTCTGTTTGCATTCCCTTTGGTCATACACACTGTATTTCCTGACAGTTAGGAATGTCTGCCAATCGGTACTCACCGTACCTCAGAGTCCACCCGAATACATCAGACCCTGTGCCGCTAGCCCTGGGATCCAATTTCATTCAGTCTGAGATGAAGTTTTGCAACAGCCTGGACCCTAGAGCCTCTTCGAGGCCAGATCCAGTTTTGACATGTGGATGTTCACAAAGAATTAATTCAGCAATGTGAGAACCAAAATATGTTTGTCTCAAAGGTGATTGCTCAACTCCTCTTAATAAAATAGTACATTTTGGCTAGCTAAGTTTCCAAATTTGCCATTTTGGCTATAAAATAACTTTCAAAACATTCATGAAATGAAGGGAGAAAGAACATAAAAGTGTGTGATGGACCATGATGGGTCTCGGTGTGTATGATGGGATACTTGACTTCTGGGCTTCCACACAATTCCTTCTATGGTTCCTGGTCCATAAGGGCTCAGAGCTCTCCCTTAATAGCCTGCTGTGCCATCTGCCAGAATCGGAGCTGTTGCTACCCTCAGGGGACTTTCCAAGATGAAAATGAATCGGAGCCCAGACTATAGCAAACATTAGACACCTTGTGTCCCAAACTCAGAAATCAAGTTTGACAGTATCTAATGTAATATTTTAGAAATAAAAAGTAGACCTAAACAGACACCACTGATAAATATCAGCATTTTAACCCGGGCATCAGTGGTCATGATGGTATGTCTAGTAATACTGAAGCCCAAGGCAAGAGGAAAATCAGTCACACTGATCCCGAATCTACTGAAAAGCTTGATATTAAGCTCCTTACAGAGTCTTGCTTTTATTTAATATTGCCCTTAGATAGAATTTATAAATTTTATTTATCTTAGTCACAGCAGTGTTTTGTACTCGCCTGTTACCCTTAAAACAAGTTCCTCACCGATTTAACCTCCCCCCTCCCCCGACCTCCACATTCTACCTTGAAATGGACACTTGAATTCTTCCCTAAAATTGGACTCCATCTTTGCCAAGGAAACCACGAACACATACACCCCATTAATTCCAAAGACGCAAGCTAACTGGAAAATCCTTCCTGCCCAATCTTCTAGACCCACATGCGTGCTGATGGAACTGGTTAGAGTAGAAAATGGTTTTCTGGAGACGGAAAGTCTGAAGCTGATTGGAATAGATCCCCTGTGCCTCGGATTGCTGATCCAGTCCAATACAGTCCATCGTAGGACTGACTGCCTTTAAGAGTGGCAGAAATTGAGGGAGAAGAGAAATATACCCAGTGTGTGTATGGCAGCAATGGCCGGTCTCCAAGGCAGTAAGCACAGAGTCTGCCTACTGACAATGTTTTGGACTCAGAACTTAAGGAGTTCAACGCTGTGAAATATTTGCCTAATATTCCATAAATGTCCATAATGGTGAGATATAGTCAGGGCTGGTAGGCACACATTTTGAGTGTAGAGTCAAAAGTGTGGATGAGGAACACAAACTGGAGAGATCTCATTGCGAAGCAGAGCATAAAAGGATATCCACACAGAGGCAGAACAAAAGATTTCTGAGAGTAGTATATTATGAAGGCCCCTGGAATAAAACAAACGGGTTAGTATAAGAGACTTACAAAAATTCCTTATGTGTTGTTGCCAGAGAGTTAAATTAGGATGAGAGAGTTTGGAGGGCAAAGTTGGCTGCTCTTACAAAGGACTCGGAACAGCAGATTCAGCCCTGGAAGTACAAGGCAGACAGAGGTGACACCGGAGGTGACAAGGTGACGTTTAGCGGCCAGAGGCTGTATCCTTGACACTGAGAGAGCGGTCTAGCCAGCCTTCACTCAGGGTGCTGTCTTTGTAAAAAGGTGAGGCCACAGCCAATGCCAGAACAGTGACTTACTAGGTGATCATGGTCTTGTACCAAGTAGAAAAAAGACACAGGAAAGTGGAGCCAGGGTACTCAAGGCTTGGGGGCTCAGCCCTGTCACAGAGCTGCCTGGATCATGGTCCAAGCAGGGAGGAAGAGGCAGGGGTTTGAAAGAGGAAGTGGGCTTGGCAGAACACCCAAGTAGGAGTGTGTAGTTCTCTGAATAGGGATGCTGGCAGGGCAGCTGCTTGGCTCGATGTGAGGAGCGCTCGTGGCTCCATGGCCTGGCACGCAAGGGAGGCTGAATAGCTATTCTTCCCTCACAGAAAACCTGAAGTAACTCTTATGCAGTATGATAGATGTTTCCTAAGAGAGAGAAAATAGGAGTTGTACTAGGAGTGACCTGTCGTGAGAAGGACAAGCAATCCACTTACCGTTAGGCTCAAATGAACGACTCTAGGTATAGAATCACAATGCATAGGAGGCATACATGTATTACTATATGAAAATCATTTTTCTTAGGGATACGCTTCAATAATTATAAATACCAAACAATGATGCAGTCTGATCTTTCTTCCATCTTCACATGTTACTTTGGGTGAAATCTGAGAGGCGTTGACATTGAGACTCTGAAAATGACAGCAAGCAAATGCGCATGCTCCATCAGCCAGCCGAGCGTGGGTTCCTACGGACACGAGGCACGTGTTGTAGTAGAATTCCTTGAAAAATCATTTTGGTCCAGTTTAGTGAGCACCCAGTTGAAGGAGCTGTACTGCTCTGCCTTGTGGAGTGGAGACATATAAGTTTCAGGAAGGTTCATTGATAGAGACAGCCTGTTATTGACCGGAGAGCTTACGGGAGGATGGAACCAGTGTGGGGTGCTGTGGCGTGAAACTGTAAGGAAGACAGTCAGTTACTGCTGTGTGGCCTGCCTATGTTGCGTTTCAAGTGATTCGGAAGTCCCTGTAGGATAGTATATCAAGGCTGCATTTAAAGCTATCCGCTGCGCTTTGTGAGGTTGGCATGGATACCCTCCTCCCCGCTCACCTGACCACCAGTTAACCAGCAAAAACCCGGAGGAGCTCAGTAACTACATTTATATAAGTCTTCTTGGGTTCTCTCTGAGATGCCAGTTGGCCAGGCTCTGGGGCGTGTCTTTCTTTAAACGCCCTTGTTTTCCCTCTTAATCCTTGATCTTACGCCTATATTAAAATATTTCTGTCAATTTCCAACTCTATCTCACAAAAATAATTGACTAAATCTCTTCAAACACAAATGCCTCCAGTGAACGGTGTTTTGAAGGCAAAACAAAACAAGCCCCCAAGCAGCCAGGATTGAGAGTGTGCACAGAGGGTGAGAAGAAGTGAACAAAGCCCATGAGGGAATCTGAGCTGCCGAAGGACTGAATCAGAGAAGCCACTGAGATGAGGCCCAGTCACAGCCCCTGAAAACCTTGGTTCCTGTGGCTGTGGCAGGCAGAGGGTGTACAAGCTGGGCATCTCACATGCGAGAGGCGCTCCATCGCTACGCTTCACTATTACAGCGAAAGGTGACCCCTTAAGGCTGCGGAGAGGAGGGCTTAGAGGTGACTGACATCGCAATGAGGGCGTAAATGCCATCATGAACCATATAATGGCATAATGAGTTTCTTTTCCCAGAGTAATAATAATGCACTTGAGAGAAAGCTTTTATATGAGTAAAGAGACCATTATTTCTGAATATTTAATGCAAAATTGCCATAGAATAAAATGATCATTAAATATGTAAATGCTATTTACATGTGCTTATTACTTCAATAACTCATCTCTTATATAATGCGATCTCTGTGCCCTAATTTGTCACTTGGTCATGGGCCCCACAAATCAAAATTGAGGACAGCTTTACACAAAGAAAGCAAGTTAAAGAAATGTACACACAAAAATCTCTCCTCGCTGCCAGTAGCCACCTCTGGTTGAGGGAGGAAAGGATGGAAGTTTGTACCCCACAAAGGGCTGATGCAATGCCAGATGCTAAAGGATTAAAGTTAACTCCAAATACGCAGTCTCAAGTGGAGACAACTGGTTGCCAGAGTCTCGTTAATGCACCATTAAACCAAAGATTAAGACATCTTCAAAACTGCCTCTGTTCATCACAAATGAGACAATTTTCTCTTTTCCTCAGGAGCACGGTTTAGGTTTTGTTTGTTATTGTTAAAACCAAATAAAACGGAAGTCAAGGTCTGGGGGAGGCCCTTCCCCAGCCCCACTGTGATGCTCACTAATGTCTGTTTCTCAGTGTAACAAAAGGACCAAATCCTGCTATTCTAAGAACAGTCCGGTGCTTCCAGTCCTTGCTCCATTCCTACAAAGGCCTGTGCTGGCCAGAGTCAGAATTGCAGAGTCAGATTTACCTTTGAATAGATGTCTAGGTGGATTGCAGCCACATTGATGGCTTTTGTATATGTACTGGCAAGCCGGTAGTGCATTCCCTAGAGTCTTTGTCCCTGAGAATCCCAAGTAGGAATTGTCTCAAAGGAAGATTTGTACAAAGTTGTGGTGAAGCATTGCCTCAAACCCTCTTTAGTCATCATGGCTGCAGAGACTTACACATTCACATCCTTGAGGTCCACCTGCTCCCCCCGCCCCCATCCATCCCATCCCATGCCATGCTCAGATCTTTCAGGACTGTTAGGTCTTCTGTTCTGGGGATTCCCAGTCTCAGTCTCCACCCTCCTCACAAACACAGAGGCAAGAGCATGCCATAGAATTCTCCAGGTCATCTCTTCTCAGTCCCGCTGGCTTCTGAGAATTTTCTGAAAGCTCTGATAGGTCCCCTCTAATGGACAATGCCAGCTAAAAGCTTTGAAGGGCTCTCGGGGCCTTTTCTAGCTGGTCCAAAATCATATGAGATGAGAGATTCAATCCCTGTAATGAGCCCCTCCATCTTCTGAATGGTGTTTGGGCTTTTCTGGCGGCACCTTTCCCAAATCCTGAAGTTTGGAATCACAGAGCTAGGTTGCACTCATGATGAATGAGAAATGACTTAAGTTATTGATTTTTAGCAAGGTCACTAGCTCCATCATTTTAACGTCTATCTGAATGAAGAGTATGCTTTGCAAATAATGTTGCAGGGCACCTCAGACACCTCTAATGCTTTCAGGGGAGTGTGCCTTTTGATGCTATTAGGACTTGATAAATGGAGCCATTGCATCTTGGGTAGTGCAGTAAGGCACCTTCAGATTAGTTGACTGTTTTAGCTCCAAAGTAGAGAGAGGAGGTGAACAGATCCATGTGGAAGACTTGTCTGGATCCCCCAAGGCTTTCCTGGGCCTTGTCCAGTGATCTCTTGTAAGCTTTGTAGAATCACTGCTGATTGTGTTTCCTTATCAACACCAAGAGTGCTGGTTGAAGTACCGAATGCTCATCCTTGCCTCACTGAAACATTGGTTTGGCTTGCTATTAGGGTTGTTATTGTTGAAGGTCAGAGTGAGGTAGACTTCTGACACAAATTGATAAAGACTTAAGTCAAAAACCATGGACACTTCCTGGTTTTTCTTTTTTTCACCACGCATTTTGGGAAGGGGTTCATTTCACTCTTAAATCTAATAAAATGAAAGTGAAAATATTTTCTTTCTAGTCACCCAACATTTTTGGATTAGTTCAATGGAACCCAAAGGACTGGATTGTGTTCCTGACCTATGCCTTGGCTGAGAAATGTATGCTCAGATAGCCCAGAACGACATAATGCCTACATCTGTACCAGCAGTTGCTATTGGAATGAGGGACCCTGCAGTTTTGAGGCAGGATATGGGAAAGACGCTGTCTCCCAGATGTTGCTGATTAGACATGTTGAGTTTTCTGCAACAAGTTATAGGGGGAAAATATAATAGGACATTGCAGCATCTAAATTCTAATGGCATTAAAGGTTCATTGTTAAGATGTTAGTGCAGAAAAGCATGCAAAGAAGAAAAAAAACCCCACAGCAATCTTGCCACCAAGAGAAAATCATTGTAATTATGTAGATGTGTAAACTTTTAAAAAGTAATTTTCTAAAGAGCATTTTTCCATATCATTAAATACACTCCTATAATGTCCTTTTCAATGGTTATGTAGTTTTGCATTGTATTGTAGTGAATTGCACAACCTATCATATATCTAAAGATCTTTAGCTGTGTTAAATTATCAATGCTGTTCCTAGATGACTTAATACAAATCTCTGTGATCATCTATGATAGTTGGGGCACATTAAATGCCAAGAGGTGAAGATGAGATATGCCTGAACATTAAAGCATGAATATTTTCCAAATTCTCAACATACAGTCATCCCCAGTGCATTAATTTATGCTTCTGTCAAATGTGTTCTTTGTCTCTTCATTAGACACACATCTTCTGCTTGCTTATTTGATGAATAAAACAGATGCTATTGTTGGGTACTTGAGTGTTATTTTTGCGAAGTGACATTTATCAACATGAATACTTCTGCCTTTAGATCATTGTTTTGTGAACTAAATCCTCAGGCCATCTCCTCCCTTTTAAGTTAGCTATCTGTCATAGTTTTATCAGTGACTTTGCATACTAAAAATAGTATCAATAATATTCTATAATCCATATAAAATTTTAATGAGTTTGATAAATACTTTCACATTGTTTCTAAATGGAAATTCTTGTCTTCGTTGTTTTCCTGACCACTCTTTCTATTCCTGTACTTCTGCTTTGACCGGACTTCTTACAAATGCCTCCATCACACCACGAAAGGAAGGAGCAGAGGAAAGAGCAGAGATTCCAAACTCTGTACCAGGCAACCCCATGGCTGGGAGGCCCATGCTTGGCTCTGCTCAGCAGCTGGCACACCTTACGGCAATCATGCAGCTGTCCTTCCCAATGCCAGACCCAAGGGACAAGGGGAAAGTAACATCCGATTCAAAATGATGTCATTTGCTGTGTGCTCCCCATATGGACTCATGTCCCTTTCACTTGGCTTGTTCATTTCTGTTTATAATATGTGTGCCTATGCTGGCCTCAGAAACACACTGCATAATAACCGTTGCTTGGTAGCATATTTTACTTTTGGCAGAGTGAAAGTTATGTCTTACTGTCTTGATCACTCTGGATCTGATGGTTATTTTATCACAACTCTTGGATGCACTCTGGGGAAACCATGGAAGACCTTCAGAGTTTTTCTTTTCTTCTTCTTTTTTTTTTTTTTTTAAATTGGAGTTGCTTTACTATGTCAATTACAAAATATTTTCCCATCTCAAAAGGACCATCTTTCTTCTGTGTGGATGTGCTAGTGTTTCTGGCATTGCCACAGCTTTCTAGAGAACTTTGAGGGGCTCTGACTTCGGAATTTCTACCCTGCCAGGGGAAAGAAGGTGGCCGATAGGCTCCCTCTGTTGTCTTTGATCTTTAGAAAAGGGGAGAGACAATTTGTAGGCTTAAGCTGAAGTGTGTTCCTTCAGGAAAATGGGCCAGAGCTCACAGTGGCGGAACGGGTCATTTTCTCCCACCTCAAAGCAAATTCTCTTGGAGCAGCAGGAAATGAAGTGGTGTTCACACTATCAATTACACCAGCTGTTTACCTAATGAACTCAGCTGCAGAGACAACTATGTTCAAGACCAAAAGAATGTAATAAGCTCCGGTAGCCCTGTGGTAACAGGCACCTTGGCAAACTCCAGGTCTGACTTCATGCAATTACAGTCTAGCTGCCAGGAAGGTGCCATCCTATTATTGACTTATAATACCATGTTGTTTATTGGGATAATTATGCTTTTCTACCCCTCAGGGGCTCTGAATCAGAGAAAGTAAGCAATGAATTCTCATTCATTCGGCATGTGAAGAGATTTCAAGTCAGAATAGATCTCATCCAGAACTATTATACCGTGTGGAGACGTCTTGCAGGCTTTAGTCCCTTCCCCTCAAAATTACAGGGTCTCAGAGAGTATTGTACGAATCAGTGGGAATCTGGTTCTTCTAAGTTCAGTGAAACAAATTTCTGTTTTGTCAGAGCAATTTTGCCTGGAACTTTCACTCACCCACCCACAAATGCTAGCATCTTGCCCTTCATGCAGAGACTATAATGGCACACACATTAAAATACTTTTTGCATGCATTCTGTATAGCCCTGCAAAAGTTATCATTATAAGCAAGGAAATGGAGACTCAGTGCAGATTAGTAGTGCTTTAATGGGGGATACACATTAAAAATTCTCTTTATTGAATATAATTTTAAATTTGTTTACTTATTATTAGATTTCTTAATAGGTTTCTGACCCGTTGATGTTAAACCTCTTCTTTAGTTAGCTCCCCACTGCCCCAGTCTCCTGCACAGATTGATACTAATATATGTTGAGAACTTGGCCATTGTTCACTGAATGGTTGGCCAATACAAGTCTAGAATGTAGACTATAAGCCCTAGAACTTTGGGCTGACATTTACTCTTGGTCTCTATTTTTTAAAATTTAGAAGTGTAGATTGCAATGTTAAATAATAGGTTTTTTTGGGGGGGGTTTTGGTGTGTTTTTTTTTTGTTGTTGTT
Source organism: Hylomyscus alleni (assembly GCA_019843855.1). Classification (NCBI taxonomy): domain Eukaryota; kingdom Metazoa; phylum Chordata; class Mammalia; order Rodentia; family Muridae; genus Hylomyscus; species Hylomyscus alleni. The sequence continues at coordinate 20,868 of JADRCC010579574.1, forward strand.
TTGTTTTTTTGTTTTTTGTTTGTTTTGGTAAGGTTTGAGTGAAATTCAGCTTAGGACAGGAAATTTGAAATAAATCATAAACCATGGATAAAATGAAACATATTATGTTAAATATGTGTTAATGAAAACTAAGTATATCAGAAAGAACATTCATAATCTACAAGAAACACACCTACTATAGCTGCCACAAGATATTAGAGAGTCCTGAGGATGCCTGCGAGTTCCCATCTTTCTGATTTCTGGTTTTTAAGCTTTAGGGCACTGTGCAGTAAAAATACTTATTAAAATAAAAAATTAGGTTTAATGCTAATTTTTCTAGGAAGAAGCCATGTGTTCAAGCTATGTAAATCTATTTTATTTATTAATTAATTTATTCATTTATTTACATCCCAGAGTCTGTCCTCCCTCCCAGTGCCCCTCGCCCATTTGTTTTAGTTTTCTTTTCTTTATAATGGTGGTGATGGTCCTTGGCCAGGATTAGGTTACCTCAAAATCTCACTGTATCTTCGAGTGTGAGCTCTATTTATAAGCACACAGAGTAACTTCTAATCAGTGTGAATGGGGAACTTTATCTGCCTCTCAACCCAACATCCAGCTACAAGGTTAAAGTTCCCTCTACTAGGGTTGCTGTTAGCACTCCCATCTCTCACCAAGTACTGCTAATTAGTTGGCTTCATCTCCAGTGAGCCCTTGGGTAGCCTCCCTGTCCTGTCTCAGTCTGTGTCGTTCATCTCTTCAGAGAGGGACAAGGACTCTTGGGAAGGTTTGACGTTAGCACAGAACATCACTTCTGTCCAGATCTGGCTGTGACTCTTCCTGAAGTGTCCCTCTTGAAGGTTTCCAATGCCCTAGTCTTCTGAAATTCCCCAGTGAATGCTGCCCAGAAGACACACCTGGCCTGTCAGACCTCTGAGAATTCCAGGCCTGTTAAGGACCAGCTTCCCCACTGGGCTGTAGCTTGGGGCTACACTTGCTTAGCAGTGAGAACAATACAGATTTCGTAAGTGTTGGTGTCTGTCTTCACAAATTCCAGTACGATTTGCATGAATTGCCATATTTTATCCTAAAAGCCTTATGCTTCCTGGGGAAAAGATGTCCTAGTGCCAGGTTTGTGACTGCGTTTTCCTGCACCTGGTCACGCTACTGTCCCGTCTGAGAACTGGTTAGTTACAGACTCTGCCGAGACGTGATTCATATTCATGCTCAGAGAAGACAAGCCCTCAAGACATCCTTGAATTTGAGGGTGAAGAAGATACCTGGAGGATGCATTTCAGCGCTGCCGAAGCGCGGCTCAGAGCCACCACATCTGCGAGCCACATCTGCGGGAGAGATGATGGAGAGGACACAGGTATTTCTCAGCTGTGGATTTTATAAGCTAAACCTTGGGGATTAATTCCCAGTAATGGAAGAAGAGGCATGCTGGCAGAGGGCCTGCTGAATAATTTTAGTGGCTTTCCTATGAATAAAATAATTCCACCGATTTGTACCTTTACTAAGGACTAGGGTCTTGCAAACGGCAGGCAGTGCAGAAAAGTACACCTGGCTTTGGCTTCCATGGTAGAAAAACATATTCCCCAGATAATAACACTGGGTATGCCATGGTAAGGACTCTTCAATAGACAAAAGCAAAACTCTGAACTACACACAAACATTGTAAACTAAACAAACTCCTTTTCCACTGGAGTCCCAGCACTGTGCCTCATGTTCTTCCTTTTCTTTCTGCTATTCAGGTTGGTTATTTCCCATATTCACCAATGTTAGCGTCTTGTCTAGGCTCTGCCCCACAGTTACCTGGCCACAGCCAGGTGTGCCTGACTTACCATAAAAGGGCCTGCTTGGTCCTTCCTCTTGCATTCTTGCCTTCTTGTTCTAGCTCTGTCCTCTCCTTTCTGCTCCCCCTCTCTCCCCATTCTCCTCCCCCCTCTTTCCATGTGCTCATGACTGGCCTCTACTCCTCCACTCTCTTTCTGCCTTTCTTTGTCTCTACTACCCTCTCAACTCCCCTCCCCATGCCCTGAATAAACCCTACACTATCATGTGGCTCCCTCAGGGTGAAGGGATACCCCAGCATGGATCC
>JADRCC010579575.1:0-14664 GCA_019843855.1 Hylomyscus alleni
AGCATCTTTGACCTGTAGAGTCCAAGTAGAGTCCAAGCCTCAGGATTGTTTTCTTTCGCTTAGTAAGAAAAGATGCTTGGAAAAAGGGATGAGTCAGCACTTCTGCGGTAAAACTATTTACATGGACAAGAAAGGCTGCTGCAGGCTTGTAAAAATCTTGCGGCAGATATATTATCCCATCTCTTATGAAAGTGTGGGTTCAGGTAGGGCCATTCATTTTCAAGCATCCTTTTGAACACCCATTGCTCCAAATAAACATGGGTTTTGCTGCCAGAGGATGTGAACACTAATTACTGTAATTATTTCTGTTTACCCTCCGAGAAATTCTGTAGCCCAAACTGGAACTTGAGAACTGTTTGGATTTTAAACACCCCTTCTCTGTATAGTTAACCAACAGTAAAAGACGGATATAAAGTTTATCTGTATTCATGCAGCAGTTTCAAGGAAGCACAGTTTTGAAGTGCAGATACAGCATTTTTTTCAAATCCTGCCAGCTATGTTTTCAAAATTGCCTTTGGACTAAAACATTACGGATGGGGCATAATGCACAACTCTAAAGGTAATACTGCATTAGGACTCTTCTCCAGTATTACTGTGCCTATGATGGAAAATGTCTAAGCCTGGCACTTTTCTAGTGAAAGGCATATTACTGTGCTGATTGCTTCCATAGTCAACAAAAAGAGAGCCGATAAGCTCCTCTACATAATTTGTTAAGCACAATTTAGACTAACTGGCATTCCTTATTATTTATTCTTAAGTATGACATTAAATTAAATATCTCCATGTTAAAAGGGTGCCTTCTTAGTTTAATTCTGACTCTGGTTATTTTCTTCTATAAGTTGAGTATAAAATAGCAATATTTAAATTCATTAGAAAGTAAAAATTGATGGCTTATCCTCAGAGTAAGTGTTGTTTTAAGATTCACTTAGCACAGAGGGATCAATTAATCTTTATACAAATAAAGAATTAATGTTAAAGGCAGGTCATGCAAGGTACATTTGTATTAATAACAAAAACGTACCACAACTCTAAGATACCTTTGCTTTAGGGGTTATTAGATATCACTTATAGAACCAAATCAGTAGCAAGTCACATTAACAATCCTGGGCTTTCCATAAATTGCTATGTATAGGTTAATGAAGTTCCTTTCTGTTTTTTAGTTATTGCTTTGAAATATAAAGGATGGGTTCCTGTCTGATTAGGGTTTGCAGAAAGCCTGCCTATTTTCTCATTGAAGCATTTTTTTTTTCTTATGTTTGGTTTTTCGAGACAGGATTTCTCTGTATAGCCCTGGCTATCCTGGAACTCACTCTGTAGACCAGGCTGGCCTCAAACTCAGAAGTTCGCCTGCCTCTGCCTCCCAAGTCCTGGGATTAAATGCATGTGCCACCACCACCCGGTGAAGCATATTTTTTCTAACTCGGGTTTTCTAAAGATAAATTAGAGTTTGGGGCATTTGAACGAATGTTGGTCTTTTAGCTGTAGACCAGGATATTTCATGTTTGCTTGGATAAATGTAAAGAGAAAAGGGAGAAATTTTGTTAGAGACAGAATATAATATTATTTTCATTGAAATGGTCTCATCTAGAATTGGCTGCATAAACAGGAACAGAGAAATGGCAATATCAACAGGCATGTTATTGTGGAAGGGGGAAATTTTCAAAGTCTTCCCTTTGAGAAAGAACTACAAGCAACTAATAGAGAAGGAGAATTAGCCTATCCTAGGATAATGCATTATTTGTTGTCCAATGCAGAGCTGTCAGCTTTGAAATCATATATACACAAACAACAATATAGATGCAGCAGATTGTAATTAGTTGGCAGTGTTTAAGTGTGTGTGTTTAAGTGTGTAGGTAGGTATGTATATGTATGTATATATGCATGTATGTATAAAGAGTAACTATTAGAATAGCTTACAGACTGTAGTCCAGTTAATTCAACAATGAAAAATGGATGTATACTAACAGTAGTTCTTAGAATCCAATAGTTATTCAATCCACAAGGTTGTATGTCTCAGCTGGTCTTCAATAAATGCCAGAATCCCGAAGAAGTAGGGTGGACTTGATAGAAAAGTAAGAGCAAGCAAGTAAAGACAGCTTCCTTCTTCCATGACCCTTATATAGGTTTCCAGGAAAAGGTGTGGTCCAGACTAAAGGTGCATATGCTCACTTCAGAAGATCAGGATTCTAGATATTATCTTTCCACCTTGACAATCAGAATTAGAAGTGAATTTTCCCACTGTAAATGATTTGATTAAGAAAAAAGTCCCCTCACAGGTTTGCCCAGCCATACTGGCTTTAGTTTTTTCAGATGCAGTCAAGTTTATAATCAAGAATATTTATCACATTTATCTTGGGTGAGGTCTTGTGAGCTCTTCCTCCCAGTATGTAAAATATGAAGAGAGATCGCACTTATTAGACCATCTCTGCTAACACCTGATATCAATCTATAAATCTCCAGGGATGAATGTGGCCTCATGAACATCTCCTCAGTGATGACATGTTAGAAGACCCAATCTTATATGAGTTTCCTCTCGGTAGTCCCAGCTACTGATGGTTCAAGAATGGATCATACTATGCCTGACAGACAGTGGACCACAACAAAGAATTATTTCTAAAACTCATAGTAATAAGTATGGTAACTTTTGAAGGAGTAAAATTATGTGAATGGTAACTTTCCTTTATTTCCTCCTATGCAAACTTCACTAGTTCTCAGTTGATCTTTTGTAGAATTCAAGGCTTTAATATTAAACCCGTACTATTCCCAATGATTGTAAAGTTAGAAAAAGTATCTTGTAATATGTAATTAGTTTAGTATTTGCTATTAAAAATTTCCCCATTTATAAATGTGATTAAGCCCTGTTGGTGGAAAAATGCAGTTTTCAAATCAAAAGAATATAAGATATAGTTAATTTGGGGGTCAAATATGTCTATTCAACAATTGAAAACGTTCCAGCATGGAAATAGTTTCATGACAGAACAAAGAAAATAACAAATGAAGTAGTTTTGTGATTTTTTTTGTTTTTGTTTTTGTTTTGTTTTGTTTTCCAAATACACTGGTGAAATCACCAGGCACATCCTAGCAAAGTCTCTGCTGTAAGTCTCAGATGCTATCTATGTTAGTAGAACTTAGTGGTGTACCAATACACTGAAAGACATTTTACACAATAGCAGAAAGGATGTTAGGTCTGTATGGAGGTGGAAAATGATTGACTTTTACAGAGAATAAGGATATCCTGCAAGACAGTAAAGTCCTTTTCTGTCCATCAGCCTTGTAGCATCTTTAACAGAGGTACGACTTTATTTCTGGAAACCTGAATTCACAATACTCAGCAGGAAAATCATGCTTATTATTCTCATAAAGCAAAACAAGGGCATTCAGGGATTCCTGCAGGAATGTAATATCTGTCATCGCAACAGAAGCTAAAATGTTGGTTTTTTTTCTACCTGAGAACATCATCAGTCCCTGGGGCTCTGTTTCAGACGTGTAAGTGGAAAACAGCGAATTCAAGCCTAGCAACTTTGTATTTACAGGTACCCCATGAGCCTTTGAGAAGTGTTTACTTATCATGGTGGAATGGAAGGCAATGATATGCAAAGAATGTTTATAGTTTCTTTTCAAGATTCATGTACTGAATCTGTACTGAGACACTCTATCATAATAACTCACCCAATATCAGCTATGCATTAAAACCAACTCGGATTATATTTACCATCAGGTCAATTGCAGGCATTTATCTAGGTTTTTTGTTTTTGCTTTGTGTGTGTATGTGTGTGTTGTTTTATAATAGTTTTTAGGTATCTGGTTTGTTTAAAGCACTGCAGCAGTTTTGAAAATGTTTCATTTCTCGTCTAACAATTGACTCAAACTTTCTTCAATTAAGTCCTGAATTAGCCCAGGCTCCTTAATTCGGACTCTGTTCCTGCAGATACAGCAGGACACAGGGATATTTGGACTGTTCTTTTCCCTTTTATGTGAAATCAGGGTAGGTTGTGGCTACTTGCAATTACAACTGAAAGATAGATATTTAATAATCTTGGAACCTTCCCATTCAGACATTTCATAATCAGGAAGGCATCTTTAGCTCACAGACTGATATAAGGATGCAATCAAATGCCACTTAATAGAGTGGCTCCAAGCATGTTTTGAGTTGAACTTAAATGACTCAAACATTGCCCAGTATTTTTCACAATAAAGTTTTTTTAAAAAAATCAATATTTTATTGTATTATATTGTTGATCTAGGGTCAGAAGATGAGCTGAGAAAGTGGTACATTCCAGTAAAGGCTATGCTACAGTTTCATCTTTTTGTTTGTGACAATTAACAAAAGAGAAAGGAGAAGACAATGATAAAGAGAATGCTTTAATAGTGAAGTATGAAGAATAGAAATTCAACTAAAATAGAAGTATAGTCACCTGTGTGCATAGAATATAATTAAAAGTCTACCATTCCTACAGGAGGCAGCACAAGTAGTCAGCTTTAGGGAGACAGTGGCCTTGTGCTTTGAGAACTGAAACTTCCCTTTACATTAGAAGATATTATATGTTAACATTCCCCTTTAAGCAGTAGGGCTGTGGGACTAGAAGCTCAAATCCTGTCACTAAATGCTTACAAATTATTTTATAAAAGAACACAATAGCAGTGAATCTCTTCAATTCACAAGAAGTATGAGATCATGGACAGCTATTTGTTTTCTTCCAAAACAACTTGACATTCTTTCAGATTTGATCTAACTGGGTTAACCAAGTGGACTAGAAATATTGCTGATGTGCACAGAACTCTTACAATTCTGACTTGCCCTTATGAACTTGATATCAACCAGACTAAAGAAGGAAGGATTTTGGAAGAAGTATTTTGCAAGTTTCCAATTTTGAAGCTATTATCTCCATAATGCAAGGGATAACACAGACAGAATTCTAAAATTGACTAAAAAAGAAAAGTCTGTCTCTTGGAAATACGGAATCGGTTTTGGACCATGTCCTAGAATGTCAAAGTTGGAATGGGATATTTGATATGTGATATATTTAGTTAAAAGTTGAGGTCAAATGATAGGCATTTTACAGACAAGTTCTGTAGACAGTTCAGGGATTCTGAGTTTAAAATATCTAGATACTGAACTAAGCTCTGAAATTTTTAAAATAATAGAGTGTGCAAGGTGCTCCCTTAAAATTACCATTTTGAAAACAAAACTTGAAATTCAAAGAACATTTTAATCCATAGACTATAGATAGACAAGGCACACACAATAGAAAAGTACTTAGTCTATATCAGTGTCATGTATAATGAATCTGAAGAAATTATATGTCTGGAAAAGCATTTCGATGAGGGCAGAAGTGACAAGTTAGAGGGCTGGGGTTGGAAATATGTTTTTGTTTGTAGTTGTAAGATATAATATTTTACAATAAAATATGTCAAAATGACTTCTCATTTCAAACAATATCGTTTGCACATATTTTTTTCTAAACACTGGACACAAATAAAACAGACATTTATTATCTCTGAAATTCTTTTTTTTTTTAATTTAGAACTTTTCTGTTCTGCAAATAATCTAAAGTTTGTTCTCTCCATGAGAACAGAGATTAAGTGAATTTGTTCTCTGAAGAGGCTCACACAACATGCTAAGTGAAATGTGGTTCTTTGGAACTGAAATAGGAATTCCAGAAAAGCCAGGGTCTGTCACACTAGGGAAGAGTTTGTCGTGGCCCTCTCGACCAGCAAGAAAGGACACGACCACGGATCTCCCTTAAGCAGTTTATTCAGGACCTTTTATGCATGCTTACTCCTTTTACACTTCTTCTAGCTAGCTAGCTTCTTGATGTTACAAGCCTATTCTGGCTAGCCCCTTGATGTTACATGCTAGCTCTCCTTCTCTGGTGGTTCTCTCTGGTGTTTCTCTCTGGTGGTTCTCTGGTGGTGGTCCTGGGATATGCCCACGGACCTAAATACCTTGTGCCCGCCAACCCCTGCAGGCCACGTGGGAACAGCAGATAGGTCACACAATGCGGAAGCAGCCAGAGACAGCAAGTGTAGCCAATTCAGGACTTATCTCAAGAGAGCACTCACTTTCGGGATAGTGAAAGGCAGGAACCAGCGCCATCTCAAGGCGTGGTACACCGCAGCTCTCTACAAGAGTTTACAGGGATCTTTTACAGATTCAATAAGGATTTTTATGGTAGTAAACATGTTACTTGTTAATAGTTAAAATTAGAGGATAAATTTGCATCTACACTTCATGGAGCAGCACAGATCTTGTCACTGCTGTACTAAACAAGAGTGCAATTTATGTGAAACACATTGTGTTCTCTTTGCACAAGCAACTTTCTTTCATCCTGTCACCAAATTTATAGGATGTTCACTTAAGACTAGGAAGACATTTGAATCACCAAACTGGACACACTCTTGTTCACTTGCTCCTTTAGTTCAGCCCTCCTGAGAAACACCACAAAATGTTTATTTATGTTTAGAGCAAGAAAATGCCTCATGGTAACAGTAAAAAGATATTCAGTAAGTTGACTGCCTAAAAGAGACTTTGGTCCAATCTTCTCCATTGGCTAGAGAACAAGCAGAAGCATAAACAAATTTCCCAACTCTTTCAAAGTGGGAATTTATATGAAATCATCTAAGCTTTTTCTACTCTTGCATTAATTTCATTACAAGGGTCTACCTATAGCTTATGTGGAGTAATTTTAAATTGCTTAAATAGAAAGATCTTTCTTTAAGTAAGTCATTATTGATGAAATATCCTTAAAGAGGAATGTAGGAAAGTATGATTTTCCTTGTCATTTTTTTCAGATCTTAAGTCACAAGCTTTACTCTTGAAATCACTCCTAAATGTTTGTAATTGAAGTTCTGGTATGCTGTTGCACAGTAGTGTACCATCTCCAATCCTGGACATTAAAATTACGGTCTTCAGCATGCTAAATCTATACACCCATCACTAGATATATGTACCAAAAAGCTAGAGAAAAGCATGAGAAGTTTAACAAATGTAATAATAATTGATGTAAGAAGATACCAGAATTTGAAGGAGACTGGAGAGGAGTATATGGAACATTTTAAAGTAAGGAAAGGACAGGAAAAAGTTGTAATTATATTAGAATATAAAAATAAAATTACAAAAAGAAAAGATAAATATCTGAAGAGATAAATATGTGTAACCTGACTTAAGCATTAAACACTGTGTAAACATACTGAAATTCGCAGAGCTTTATGTTCTATTTAAATGTTTATATTTATATGAATCAGTGGGGTAAAAGAGGTGCTTAAAGGATATGAGATCTAACTTGTTTTCCACATCCTTCTTGCCATCAATAGAAGTTGGACTTTAAACAATGCAGAATCTCATTTTGCATTTGTCACTGGCCAAGTCCCATAACTTCCGTACCAGTAATGACCAAACAACTATATGAATAGGTTGAGGAAAAGACAATTTATGGTTGAGTAAATAAATAAAAGAGAGGTGATTACTCAAAGTATATGACAGAATGAGCTGATGTAATTCTAGGGCTCCATGACTCAAGAAATCTCTGAGAGTAAAAGAGTTCTTCTCCAATTTCCCATAGATGTTTGTGATAAGAAATTAACCCTCCATATTCATCTATCTCCAGTAAAGTATGAAGTCAATCATCTAGATTCTTCTTTCAGAAATGTTTGGTAAGTTCCCAGAAACCAGGGGTGTACTCTTTCCCTCTCTTGGGTCCTATTTAATGGCCCTTGTAGCTTAACACATTCTTTAGTCTTCAGTCAACAAAAGCATTCACTTTGCTTCTGAAAATCACTAGATTTCACAAGTACAATATACTCATTTAATTTGACTTTTGAGTAAATAAAGGAATATATATATATATATATATATATATATATATACATATCACATAATGATAAGTATTTGACATGTAATTGACAGAAAATGAGTTTAAGGTTTAATAAAATAAAACAATAATTATAGCTAGTTAATTTTTATTATATATAATATAAATAAATATTAACTATAAATTAAGATGCTGAAAAATATTTTAGACTCTTCCAAGGTAATTTTGTGTTATCTATCATGAAAAAATCTTCCAAATCTTTAAAACACAAACTCTCACCATAAGAACTCAACCAGCAATTACAATTTTTTTCATTTTCTTTTTTTATTTATGATGCTAGCTTGTTTCCAACACTGAAAGTAAAAAAATGAAGCAGGGAATTGGGTTTTTTTGTTATTTGTATTTTTTTTTTTTTTAAAATCAGGGATACTGAGCTGAGGATGTGTAGTTGCTTTTCTGTCGCTAGGCTAAATGATGGGACCAGAAAGCGGGCTGAGTGATTCATTATAGGCTGCACACAAGAAATTCCTTTCCCTGGTTGAAAGAAAATATCAGCAAGTGCTTTAGTTTTGATGGTGATGATACCCTGCATTTCAGAATCTACTAAAATGAATAAGAAGTGACACGAGCAAAAGTATTCGAGGGCTAAGATGGACTACAGTTATAGATTGACAGTGTGTTTGGAACAATCGATTACAGAAGAGCCATCAATAATTTATGCAAAGATAGGTTAAAATCTCCAATTAATCGAATCTTGAACATTTCTGTAATGTGATTGTAATTGTAGTACAGTATTAAGAAAGAAAAAAATTCTTCAAGAAATACAAATGAAATCCCCCCAAATATTATGAATTAAAGGCTGGAGAAATGACTGTAAGATGTTTGATGTAAAGTATAAGTCAAAAGAATTTAAATATATGGGGATAGAGACGGCACTTGGTAATCTTTTAGCAGACCTGAGTTTGATTCCTAGCACCTACATGCCATCTCACAACCATGTATATGTGCAGTTCAAGGGCTCTTAGGCCCTTTTATGGAATCTGTAATCTGTGGGTACCAGGAATGTATGTAGTACACACACACACACACACACATACACACACACACACACACACACACACACACACACACACACACACACACACACACACATACACACATTCAGACAAAGCATTCACATATATAAAAGAAAATAAATTAACCTTTAAAAAATAATCCAAAAGCAAACAATTTCAAATATAGGATTAAAACCTTAAAAATAAAACAGAGATTATTTTTTCATTCCTAACCAATGATAACACTTTATAGACTGTCATTCAAAATATTATTTTGTATATGTAACCTGTATTCCAAGGTAAATTTTCTAAAGCATAGCAATCTGAAGCATTAATTATTTGTGAATAAATTATTTATGAACTAGAGAAAACTCAACCAATCAACAATCTCAAAAAAGTCATCTTAAGTAAGATTGCTCAAAAGTTTTCAGTAAAACTATAGCATTATTTAGAAATAAGTAAATAGATTATATCTGTCTGGACTATATGAAAACCAAATATCTAAAAAAAAAAAAACATTCATTCTTTCTTATGCCTATCCTCTATGCTCTGGGAAAACAAAAAGAAAGAGAAAAAACACTCTGCATTTTCAAAATCATTACACTCTAAGATGAAAACATGGAGACATAAAAGTCAATAAATACCTAATAAAATTTTATTGGCTGAAACTGTAAGAACTTTATAAAATGAGGCCAAACCATTTACAATCTTAGCCTTGGCATTTAAAGAATTATAATAGCCTTGATGCCTGTTTTAGTTATAATAACTTTTCTGTGTATAATTAGAAGCAGTTCTGGTCAACAAATCCAAGTAGCTAAGTCCTTTATGAAACAGAGAACCATAGTCCATATAATGAAAACATCATCAGAAGTCATATGGAAGAAAATTTGTTAGACACTTTTCTTGTATCATGACAAGAACTTTTACATATATTTTTTCTACGGACACATAATACTTGTTCATATCTGTATGATAAAATGGAATTATTCAGCACATGTATATTTATATAGTGTATATTGACCAAATCTGATTACTTAACATCTTTGTGGTATGCATTTATGATCCCCCTGTGTTTGTAGCCTTAAGTGTCAGACCATCTGCCTAGCACTTGCATGAACACTAGGCTCTCTCTTTCCTACTCCTTCATTACCAGAGCCAACAGGTAAGGAGTTATTAGACCCCTAAAACAATTCAGAGAACGTCTCAGAAGTGGAGGTGGAAAGGGGATGAAGGAGAGAGCTGTGAAAGGGTGGTCTCTGCACATCCGTACTATTACTCACTTTTACTCATAGCAACTGTCGTTACCTGCACAAGACTTCTAAAAGATCGAAGGAGTTAAGAATTCTAGGAATTGGTCTGGGAAGATGGTTCAGTGATTAAAAGGACTTATTGCTCTTATGAAGGTTCTGAGTTCAAATCCCAGCATCCTCATGGTGACTCACAACTACCTGTAATGAGAGCTGACACCTTCTTCTGGTGCATCTGAAGACAGCTACAGTGTACTTACATATAATAATAATGAATAAATCTTTACCAAAAAAAAAAAAAGAATTCAAGGAATCTACACGGGTGACCCTATTGAAGACCCCTAGTAGCAGGGGATACTAAACCCGAATCAGTCACCAGGCAAGGTTTCCAGAGAAGAATTGGGACACCATTTCAGTCACAAAAGCTTTGATCTACAATTTGTCCATTCTAAAAAAATAGACGGAGGCAAATTTGGTACAGAACTTGTAGGAGTGGCCAACCAATGACTGGTCCAACTTGAGACCCATACCTGACACTGTCTGGAGGACCAGTAGAAGCTGGGTAGTCTGGAGATGTAGCATAGAATCAAACACAACTGTTAAAAAAAAAAAAAAAGAAAGTCAGTTAAATTATTCCTTATGATATTCTGTAATACTTCTAAACCAGAGCCTAGCATAATCTTCATCAGAAATGATTCATTCCACAACTCATGGCAACAAACATAGAGACCCACAGCCAAATATTAGGAAGAGCTTGGGAAATCCTGCAGAGGAGGGAGGGGGAGAATTTTAAAGGTCAGTGGAGTCAGAGACACAACGAAAAAATTACCCACAGAATCTACTAACACCGGGGCTCATAGACATTCACAGAGATTGAACTGACAAATCACGGAACCTGTATGTTATGGGTCTATGTCCTCTGCATATGTGGTATGCTGATGTAACTTGCTTTCTTGAGGAACACATAAGAGTGGGAGCAGGGCCTGTCCCTGACTCTTTTGACCACTTTACTACTGGGTTGCCTCATCTAGCGTTAATAAGAGGGGATGTGCCTGATCTAATTGCAAATAGATATACCATGTTCAGATGATATCCATGCGAAACCTGCCCTTTTCTGAAGGGAAATTGAAGAGGATGAGTGGATTTGGGGAAGAGAAGAGCAGGGACTGGGAGGACAGGAGGGAGGGGAACTGCAGTTGTTGATAAGTTTACTCATGCCCCTATGGAAGACCACAAACACATGTAAATTTGGATATAACTAACTGGACTTAGTGGGGTTTAGATAAAGATAGTAAGTTAAGAGTGAAATAGGAGGACAATAAGTTCTTGAGATGAGATGGAATGAGGTAATTGGACATGTACATGACTGTGATTCATTATATAAATGTATAACATTTTCAGTGAGTAAATACTATGACTGTATAAATACATACCATAGATTATGGACTGCATTCATGTTGTGTTCTAATATTTTTGTATGTCTTTCTCCTGTCATTCAAACTGTACTTCCTTCCTCTTCTCTACAGGAATTTTAAGCCCATGAAGATCTAGAGATTAAAGGAATAAAATGAGGCTGATCACAATACCTGCAAAATTTTCAGTGCTTCCAACAAAACATAGATTAGCTAGAAAGCTCTGTTAACCCTTTTCTAAATGTACCCAATTACCCTGCACATGGGCCAAATGTTTAAATTGCTATGTAACCAAACCTCCTTTTTATTTTCTGTTTGTAAACTAGATTTACTACAAAATTTACTAGAAAAAAATGATCTTTCCATGAGTTTATTTATTTAAAATAATGTTTTTATGTTATTCTTAATAGAATGTACCTGTGGAACACTAAGACCTGTAATATTTTTCCACCATACCTGCCCTATATTTGTACATTTTCTAGCAAGCTGAAGCATGGTTCGCTTGCTTGTGTGACAATTGCTTTACTCACCAAGACATCTCTTTAGCACCAGACTAAGTGATTTTTTAAAAGATAGTTTCTGTCTAGTGTTGCTTCTATGAATATTGTTTTTAGGACTGACCAAGGGCAGGTTGGAGGGAAGGAAGAGATTAGGTAAATAGAGAATTTTTTATTAATTAAATAAAAGTAATAGTCTGATTAAAATTAATAATATCAAAGATAATTCGTAAGATAATTTTAAAATTTTATAAAGAGAGCATAGGAAATTTTTATAGAATCATACTAAGCAAAAACAAAACAAAACAAAACAAAACAAATTTTCTAAAGGATATAATAGGCCAAATTCAAAGGAAGCTGATTTGATAGTCATAATAGCATTTGAGTAGAAAGGCATTTCAATAGGGAAGTAAATCTCTTTCTAGGTAACCAAGGGCAACAGAGATAGTCTGTTGTTGACCTCATGTGCCTTTAAAAATCATCTTCCAATCCATTCTGCTATGAGGACAATGAGCACAATAAGAGTACATGGACAGTGTAAAGGTGAGGCTCAAAGAAAAATTAATTTCTGGTCATACTCTCTGGGCTTGAACTTATGATGGTTTCTAAAAAATTGATCCCGTATGTAAAACAATCAATAGCATCTATTGCACTAACTATAGAAATGAACTCAGTGATCCATGACATCATAAAACAAGAAGTTTCCTAAGATTAGATTACTTTATAGAAAAGGAGATGGCTTCATTTTATTTAATCTACTACAAATACTTGTAAATTATTGTTACTTATTTTTTAATTATGTATTTTATTTATTTACATTTCAAATCTTATCCCCTTTCCAGGTTTCCCCTCTGCACAGCTCCTATACTATCCTCCCTCTCCCTGCTTCTATTGAGGGTGTTCCCCCACCCACTCCTGCCTCACTGTCCTAGCATTCCCCTACACTGGGCCATCAAGCAGTCACAGGACCAAGGGCCAGTCATCCCATTGATGCCAGATAAGGCCATCCTATGCTACATATGCAGCTGGAGCCGTGGTTCTCCATGTGTGCTCTTTGGTTGGTGTTTTAGTCCCTGGGAGCTCTGGGGATCTGGTCTGGATATTGTTATTCTTCCCATGGGAATGCAAACCCCTTATAAAGCCAAGGGGGATAAACTTGAGAAATACTTAGAACAACTAGTCTCTTTCAAAACACATAGTAGAAAGAAAAAAAGCTTTGGGGACATTGGTTGAGGTCTTCATCAGGTTTTAGTGATTCTCAAGCCAACCCAGACATTTTCTGAAATACTTATATACCTCATTTTATTGTGAACAACTTGACAATTAAGTATAGAAGTTAAACAAACAAACAAACAAGTTAAGAGAACTCATGTCCCTTAATAAAAATAAATAGCCAACATAAAATGAACTCAATGATGTTCTTTGTAGACTTGTTTCATAAAGCTTTGTTTGGGCATTTTTTTTGTCCTACTAATCTTTTCCTATATATTACGTTCTTTTTTTAATCTTGTGATAATTTTATTGTGTTTGTGCATGTGCAAGTACACATACGTGTATGTGTGCATGTTTGTGTCTTTGCATGTATTTTTCGTGGTTTTTGTTTGTTTGGTTTTTATTTTTTATTCTAATTTGATTTTTCACTTCCCTGTTTGCTTTCTAAAGAAAGAGAAAAAGATAAGGTATGGATTTGGACTGTTGGAAGTTGAAAGCCATCTGGAAGGAATAGGGGACTGGAAAACTGATCATAACATACTTCATACTTTTCCAATTGAAAACATATTACAAAAGCTTGGAATTACCAAACTGCTCTTATCTAACATTCTAAGTGTGGCAGACTCATTCAGAAATGGGTATGTTGTGAACCTGTGAAATAACATTGAGCAAAACTTCAGATATTAGTAGATTTAGTCAAGATGATATGATACGATATATGATGTCACACTAGATGTTATAGGGAGATCCTGTCAAGTGACACAAGATTTCAGTTTGTCTCAGAGCCACTCAATCTAGAAAATGGTAGAAACTAAGTAGGCATACTGTTCTCACCACTTTTCACAGAATCCAGCCAGTGTGGAAACTATGAGTGTCCATTCCTTCTCTTGGTAAAGGACTTCATTAATTCATCATTTAATGCACCAATTTCCTTGACAATGTGTTCCTGGATTGTTCTAATGTCCATTCTATAAACTAGACAGAATCTTTCAACTCGTTCACTAAAGTTTCATTTCATGGTCCTAGGTTACCAGGTCTTAAATATAAGTAATTCATTTTCTCTTTGTATATACTTTTGAGACTAATAACATTTGTTAAATTTTTCTATTCTTATAAAAGATCCTACTTTTCTATCAAGAGGCACCAACTTTGGATTTCTCTGTACCAAATTTAATCAAAAATAAGTTCTAATTTCTTTTATTTCCTATAGCATTTGTTACCTAAGCTATCCAATTTTCACCTGATTTATTCATTCTTGAAGTGCTGACAGTATGTTTCCTTTCCCTGTGCTATTAATTTAAAAAAAAAAGCTAAACAACAAAAACATATAAGAAGAAGCGAGGTTTTGATTCTGTTTCTTTTGACCTCCAATGTTTGTCAGTTATTAAATACTTAATAAGCATATACTAGTCAGTCTATTTATGAAATTA